>PVKC010000166.1:0-83911 GCA_004027635.1 Crocidura indochinensis | reverse complement strand
TTTTTTTTTTTTTTTTTTTTTTTTTTTTTTTTTTTTTTTTTTTTTTGGTTTTTGGGTCACACCCGGCAGTGCTCAGGGGTTGCTCCTGACTCCATGCTCAGAAATTGCTCCTGGTAGGCACGGGGGACCATATGGGGCACTGGGATTCGAACTGATGACCTTTTGCATGAAAGGCAAACACCTTACCTCCATGCTATTTCCCGGGCCCCACAACATGGGGTTTTTAAAGTGACAAAGTTGCAAGCCCCATGCTATAAAATAAATTTTTCAACTTCAAAACAGACTTCTCAGTTCCAAAACAACCAATTTACAAAAAGTCATTTGCACTTCTTCAAGCTTCTAGACAGTGCGGCAGGCCACAGCAACAGTTTTACCTTAGATAATTATTGGTAGCAACAGAGTTGGAAATGAGGGAATCATGGAGTAGCACAATAAATAGGGCACTTTTATACTGGTGTCAACATTTAGACTGACAAATGGTGTTTTCTGCAGCTTGCTTTCTCAGGGAATGTAGACCGTTAGATCACTTAAGGAATAAAGGATGGTTTGAACTAAGTCATAAACTCAAGCTTAATCAATCATCCTGCATTTCACAAATTACATTCAAGCACTTAGATAAAATACATTAGTCTTAAAGACTTGAATTTATAGAAAATGGTTTTCCCATGCATGCTTTCTCCCACACCATCTCTAATAGCACTTTTAAATTTAACATTGTTTGTAATTTCCTATTATTTATTTTCCAAACTATGGAAGAACTAACCTCTTCTAAAAGTTGTTTTCCATACAACTCCCAATGGGTATATTTCCTCAAATTATTAAAGCCTTAAGTTTAAAACACAAAGCCATAAGGCAACTGAAGGAAATCATATGGGAAAAGTTCCTTGATATAATATATTGCACATTGTTTTTTTTAATGACATCAAAATACACACAAGCAGGAAAATAACAAGAGAGCTATATCAAAATATAAAACTTCTGTACAGAACAGAAAATCATCATTAAAAAAGTGTCTAAGATTCAGAGAAAATATTTTTAACTCAAGAACCTGAGAGATAGATGAGTTTCAAGTATATATTTAAAAATGATCAGATATTTGGAGCCAGAAATATAGCATAGAAGTAGGGTGTTTGCCTTGCATGCATCACAGTAGTTCAAATACCAGCATTCCATTTGGTTCCCCAAGCCTGCCAGGAGTGATTTCTGAGCATAGAACCAGGAGTAACCCCTTAGTACTGACAGGTGTGACCCAAAAACCAAAAAAAAATGGTCAAAGATATTAATTAGATATTTCTCCAAAGGAAGCTCATGTAAGAGTCATACTGTTATATAGGAGGGTAATCAACATTACTAATCATAAGGAAATATGAATAAAAACTATAGCCAATTAAAACTGCAATAAAAGAATTCATAAATGTAGGTAAGGATGCAGAGAAAAAAGAAACATGGTGAATGCTTAATGAGAAGGTAAATTGGTATAGCCATAACTTTTTGAAAGGCAGTATGGATGTTGTTAATAACTGAAAGGTTAAAATTAACACATATATGTGATATAGATTGCCTATCTTAAATCTTCGGTTTAAAGGAATTAGAAAAAATAACAAAGAGAAGCTGTGTTTATTACAGCATTAATCATAATAGCCAAGAAATTTGGGAAAGTTCTAAGGATCTATAAATGCTATTTAATAATGAAAAAGAAGATCTCTTTTCAATATGGACTATACTAAGTTCAAAAAGAAATGTTGCATTCAATTACATATATATGTATTCAATATACTCATTTATATGGTTAATCTACAGATACTCGACTTTCTATATTTCAAGGAATTTAAAACCTTTTACTTTGCACAAATAGTATTTTGTATAATCAGAAAAAAATACTATAAATATTTTAGAACTAAAAATTCAAAAATTTAAAGTTATCAACTCCTCATTTATCCACGAGATATTTGTAGTTGACTTATAAAAAATACAAATCTGTTGAATGAGTTTTGTATCCTAATAAGTGTTTATTTTATTTTTGGAAAGTTTGTTTTAGTTTGAAAAGCAAAGAGCATAATTTTGGCATAGAGATATATTGAATTTGAAATTTCTAACAAAATCTGTTCTGGGAATTAAAATATCTATATAGTTATGAAATCTAAGGGAACATCATGGGCTTAAAGACAAAAAATTGGAATCACTGCCAAGGCATAGCTTTTGAAGTCTTGAACTAGATGGGTCAATAAGGAAGTAAGTTTAAGCAAAGAGATAAAAATATTAACAAGTAAACCTTGGAGAAAGTTGATAGTTATAGACGAGGGAGAACAAAAAGGGAGTGAGAAGTAGAAGCCTGTATATTATCAGAAATAAGTGAAATAGCACAGGACTAAGGCGATTCAATAGTGATCTTGGTGGAGGTTAGAATTAGTGGACTTTGATGAATACAGTTAGGTAGATTTGAGGGCATGCAGAAATTATTTGCCCTTATATCTTCTCAGCAAAGCTAGATTCAAGATTACACATGTCTAGCATTATGGTAGTAAAGAGAAATCATAAGTCAGTGGTGAAGGAAAATGAGAGCCTATGTCAGATGTACTTTTTGAAGTTATTGATCATGAATTCATAATAAAAGCTACCCACATAATGAAAAGAATTTTTTCAATTTTTCTGTGTGGATGGAAGTACGAAGTAAGCAAAATTTGGTGTTTAACAAGTCTTGGAGAATTGTTATAATAAAACATTATTAATAGAGGAGATCTATTATTAATGGACACAGAGATTGAGATAATTTAAGAATAAATGATCATGGTGCAAAGAATTTAAGTAGAAACTATGGGAATGGGACATGACTGAAGTCAGCATCTTTGAAAGCAAGTACTAATAATGGAATTATGGGATGTAGTGACCTTCAGATTATGAGAACTAGGGTCATTTGAAAGATCAGGAGGTCAGATAGCATAAGGAAAGGAGGTTCTATAAGTTTCACATAAGAGATAATTAAGACACTGAAAATATTTCCATTAGAATGAGTCATTGAACGAGAATGAAAATCAAGGTCACTTGTAGGACAGAGTGTCATGGAACTCAGAGATTAGGTCACTGGACAAAATTTAAGATCTCCCTACAATTAGTTAAATTTTACTATAAATACAGCAGTCATGCTACTAAATTCACAACAGGAAACCTATATAATTTTTTGTTTGTTTTTTTGGGGGGTCACACCCAGCAACGCTCAGTGGTTACTCTTGACTCTATGCTCAAAAATAGCTCCTGGCAGTATCAGGGAGCCATATTAGTATCAGGGAGCCATATGGGATGCCAGGATCCAAACCAACATCCTTCTTTATGCAAGGCAAATGCCTTACCTCCATGCTATCTCTTTGGCCCAGGAAACCTATATAATATATATAGTAAAATATCATGTGACAAAGCTGAGAGTGACTTATTTCCAAAAGTCTGGAAATAACCAGAGTTAGTAGCGATGTGGTGAAAAAAGAAAAATTAATTCACTGTGGCTGGGAATATCCTCTGGTTCTGCCACTAGGGGATATCAGCATGAGCTAGAACTCCCATATAACCCAGTCATCTAAGTTTTGGAATCTATTCGCCCTAATACAAAATCATTAAGTCAGGAGCCAGAGCAATAGGCAATAGGCAGTAGGACATTTGCCTTGCATGTGGCTGACTCAGGACAGACTTGGGTTTGATCCCCTGTGTCCCATATGGTCCCCAAGCCAGGAGTGATTTCTGAGTACATAGCCAGGAGTAACTCTTGAGTGAGTGTCATTGGATGTGGCCCCAAAACAAGAACCAAACCAAACCAAAACAAACACATAAAAGTTATTAAGTCAAAAAGATTCATACAGACATGTTCATTTAAGAACTTAGTGCAATGAACATATATGAAAACAAGAAAACAACAAAAATGTCTAATAACAGTTGATTGGATAAAGACATTTTGTTATAATGTAATGTTTTAATTTATAATGTTCTAATATAACGTAATAAAATTTTGCATAATGGAAAATAGTAATTCTTATAATTTGCATCAAGAAGGAGGTAATAGGATATCAAACTAAACTAATTAATTCAGAACAAGAGTAAATACTGGATGACCTCACCTCTCTCTTACACTCCTCCCCTAGATGGGAAACAAACATAAAAATCAACTATTAACAAATCCTTGACCTTAGTTTACAAAAGTCAGTTTATAAAGAGGGAATGATGAGGTGGATTCAGAAGAATATTTATATCACTGATAAGGGGTCCACTAAAGTTGGGGATGGTAAAGTGCAGTAACTGTTTATCAAAATTATAAGCATTAATTATATTGTCAAAATATTACATAAATTATAATACAATTTTTAATTTGAACATAAGGAAAGAAACTAAGCTATTATAAGTAAATTTACTGATAGTGGAAAATCACATGGTGCGTCATGTGGACTCTTAAGAGGACTCTTAAGGGGATTAGAAGGAAGAGTTAGAAGTCTCTGATGGCTAGTGACTTAGGAAGCTCTTAGGACAATAGCTGCTGGGTAAGTGGAAGAGGGAAGCAAGTTATAAAATCCAGCCTTCATTTTATTAGCATAATTATCATAAAAATGACACTTCAGTTTGTGAGCTGAAAAATAATTAATGAAATTTAGACCTGATCATTTGAGGGAGGGAGAAAGGCATGAGGAAATGACAGAAGTTACAGATCATAAACCTGCATGAGAGAAATCTTACTCAATAGTCTGATAGAATGATTATTCCATACAATACAGAGAAATTTAGCCTCAGTAAAAGTAAAAGTATATGATCATAAATAGAAAAGGAGATATGTGTTCACTGGAACAGAGGGAACTAAAGAAGTGTGGCTCGTGGCAATAGTAGTGATTCTATTTGGAAGCCCAAAATTACCATTTTTACATTTTACTTTCATTATAATATTTGAGGATCACTGATAATGGTGTTTTGGGACACGTGAACCCAGTTTCCGTCTGAAAAGCATATACTCTAATTTTTTGGAGCTATCACTTTTCTCTGTTTTGAAATTGACTTTCAAAACCTTTCTCGGTGAGAGGAAAACCCTTGATAGTTTGGTCCCTATCACTTGCCATTATTCTTTGATCTCCATAATTATTCCACAGATTTATGTAGAGATATAACGGAGATTATCAGGTACCTCCAAATAAATCAGGGCATCCTGATGCAATGTAGATAAAGGAGGGTACTGGCAGGATCACAGACTTAGTGCCACAGTTCAACACCCTTGTGTTGACGGTTGAACTCAAGAATTTCTTGTACAAACCATAAGGAAACCTTCAATTTCACACATGATAGGATGGAATGATAATCCTCAAATCAAATGTCAGGCTAAGATGACACTTCAGTGCAACTCTAATTGACTTTTACAGGATGTTCTTTAGTCTCACAAAGCTTACATTGCTCTTCTTTCTAGCTTCCTTATAAAGAAGAGACTGGAATAGACTTTCCCCCAGCTATATATTTGGAAATATTATTAGGTCCAAATAAGGTAACCAGTTATATAATGCATAATATGCATTACAACAACAAATTATAATTGGTAATGTTCAAAAGAAAATCTTATCTTTTAAGATGCCCTATTTTAGTCATGAGACAGACTATTAGCTTTATTATACAAAGCAATGGAGCTATAATAATCTCATGATTATGTCTCTCATAGATCACTCAGAAGCACCTCATAGATCCTATTCCAGAACTACTAAAGATAGAAAATTATAACTGAGTTTTCACTGCATATTCAAGATAGAATATCTAAATTTAGGCTCTTTCTTCCTCTATTTTCTCTCCTGAAGATGTATTTTTATTTCTAATAACATTTCTTTACTTATGAATCAGACACTAAATTCAGTACTGTAGTAACAATCTTGATTTCTTGTCAAGAAATCAACAAGAATTTAGACTGGGTAAGACTTTTAAAAATAGTGCCTATGATTCTGCATCTTCTCATAGATATAGGAGGAGAAGTGAGGGTGGACTACCAGCAGGGAGGCTGCCATTTTGGACACTGTGGGCTGCAGCTTGGAGAGCTATTCTTCACCTACTAACTGGTATAGGAAGGAGATGTGTGGGCGGACCACCAGCACTGAGGCTGCCATTGTGGGCACTTGGAGATTGTTGGCGGAGGGCAACCCTGCTCCTTCTCATAGGTATCGGGAGGGAAGAGACTGGAGGGCTGGTCCAAACCTTGGTGACCACCATCATTATCCCTGCTTAGGGCGGCACTTCAAAGAAAAGACCAAGTTCCACTCCACAGGAGGCAAAGTAGAGTTGAAACCTGATGGCAGAATGCTGGGTGCCACCAAATGGAAAGACATATGGGTAAATAAAGGAAGACAATAGCAGCCAGGGAAATATAGAGAAATCCTAGCAAGTTTCCAAGTCCATCAAAATGCACAAGTCCAATAGATGACGTCCTAAAAGTGGCAACGAAAGCCATAGCAAAATAAATAAAAGAATCACTAACAAACAAGTTCAAGTAATTCATAGATGAACAAATCAACCACCTCAAAGAAGAACTTTTACAGAAGATGAGAGAGTCCATACAAATGAAATTAAAGTAAATAAAAAAAGTCTTAGCAAGCCATAACAGCAGAATTACACAGCTGGAGAATTGCATATAGAGAAACTTGAAGAAAAACTACAAGCCAAAAATGTCAAAGAAGCCAATAAGGAAATAAGAGGTAAAAAATTTGAAGATAATGGTAGGTATTTAATGAACAAAGACAAAAGAAATAACCTACGGATTGTGGAATACCATAGTGGGAGGAAATAGGGAAAAGGGGAAGAATAAGTAGTCAGGGAAATAATAGCAGAAAATTTTCCATCCTCTGGAAAGAGGCTCCAGTTCAAATCTAACAGGTGAAAGAGTTCCTAATAAAGTAGATCCTAATAAACCAAGATGAAGATATAATCCAAATGGCAATAAAACAAACAGGAAGATGAATTCCTTAAAGTAATAAGGGAGAAAAACCCCTCAAATACAAAGGAAGTAACATACAAATCAAACCATATCTACCATTTTAAACAATTCAAGCAAGAAGAGAGTAGAACAACATATTTAAACTACTGAATTAAAGAAACTTCCAACCTAGTGTCCACTACCCAGCAAAATTCGTATTCATATGGGAGGGAGGACTAAAAATATTTTCAGACAAAAAGAGCTCATGCTATTTGCACTAACCAAGCCAAATCTAAATGAACTACTTAGAGATGAATTGTACAATCCAAACACCCAATTGTAACAACTACCCTACTCAATACAATTGCACAACAGCCCTCTATGGCAATAACCTCCTTAAGTGTCAATGGACTAAACTCTCCCATCAAAAGACAAATAGAGAGTTGGATTAGAAAACAAAAATCATATGTCTGCTGCCTGCAAGAAACACAACATAAAAGTACAGGATAGACACAGACTAAGAATAAAAAAAGAAAATCAATTATTCAAGCCAATGGAAAACAAAAAAAAAGTAGGTACAGACATCCTTATATCAGACAAAATTGCATTCAACCTCAAGAAAGTGATCAGAGACAAAGAGGGTCATTATCTACTGTTCAGGGGAACATTAGACAAAGAAGTACTTATTCTGGTCCACATTTAAGCATCAAATGCAGAGCCAGCAAAATATGTAAGGTATTTACTCACAAACCTGGAAAAACATATGGAAGGAAATGTGATAGTAGTAGGAGATCTCAATACTTTTCTTTCACCACTAGAGAGATCTGGCAGAAAACTAGCAAAGAATATGAGACCTATATGAGAAATTAGAAGAACTACGTCTAATGGACTTATATAGTGGCCTCCTCCCACAGAAAGCAGAATACACATTCCTCTCAAGTGCACATGGAACCTTCTCCAGAGAAGATAATACCTTAGGATATAAATCTAGGGGCCCAGGAGATAGCATGGAGGTAAGGCGTTTGTCTTTCATGCAAAAGGTCATCGGTTCGAATTCCGGTGCCCCATATGGTCCCCCATGCCTGCCAGGAGCAATTTCTGAGCATGGAGTCAGGAGTAACCCCTGAGCACTGCCGGGTGTGACCCAAAAACCAAAAAAAAAAAGGATATAAATCTAACTTGCACAAAGTTACAAATATAAGGATCATTAGAAGCACCCTATCAGATTACTGTGCAACAGAGATCAAGATTGACTGTTAAAAGAAGCTATGTAGAAAATCCAACACCTGGAGATTAAACAATATGCTGCTCAACAACAGCTGCATCAAAGAGGAACTCAAGGAAGAAATAAAAAGATTCCTTGAGATAAATGATAATGAAGAGACAAATTGTCAAAATCTATAGGACACAGCAAAAGCAGCAATTAGGGGGAAACTTATATCAATACAGTGCTATGTCAGGAAAGAGGAAAATGACAAAATCAACAGTTTATAGAGACACCTAAAGGAGCTGGAAAAACAGCTGCAAAGAAACTCAAACACAACCAGAAGAAAAGATGTGAACTGGTGCTAATCTTCCTGCAAAATGAATTTCATTGATTTTCATTTCTATTACATAGTACGTATAGTATTTTAGTAAAAAAATAATTGAAATTCTTCTTTAGTTTATGTTAAATTTTGTTTTCCATATCCTTATTTACCCACTAAGAGTTTGCCAATTTATTCCAGAAGGGAGTGCACCACACCTAATAGTGTTCAAGAATCACTCCAGGCCATGATTAGGGAGGAGCATTTTTATCACGAGGAAAGGGAAGAGATACATTGGTGATGAGTGGAGTGTTAGATATATGTGCATCAAAAACATTGTTATTAGCATTGTATACCACAGAATCTAAATAAAAATTAAAAATAACAAATATATGTTGAAAATTATAATCTATTTGAATGTACTTTGTAAACCTCAGAAAAAGAAGCATACTTTTCTTTCCATATATAATGAAATTTTCATGTATAATAGAATGGAATAAAAATGTTATCATCTGTAGAAAAAAATTTTACCTGAGCAACAAATATATATTATAATACTGAAATTTACTTATTTTCACTGGAAATGAGGACTATGAATAGATGGCATTGTCAAATGGTTCTTTGAAACAGTTGTTGCTGCTATGTTAGAAAAGAAAATGTTTTCTTAAAACCGAGAGAAAACTTTCCTGGCATCACAAAAAAGCCTTTGGGATGGGGTAATGAGTATATATGGAATCAGAGGTTGATCCCATGATGATATATTTTAAGGATGGAGAAACCCTGAATCTCTTAGGCCACGGGAATTCCCTTTTTTCCCCAATGTTTGCTGTGCCTATGCAAAAATAAATAAATAAATAAATAAAATAATAAGTGGGGGGAACGCCAAACCCTACCACTCCAGCACCCATACTATTTCTTGTTTTGTTTTGATTTGTTAATTTTTGACTTTATTTGTCCTCTCTTTTTTCTTCCACAATTCGCTTTCTTTTTCACTCTTGTGGTTATTATTTAGAGATTTATTTTTATTTTTATTTGCTGAGTTCATTTTTTCTTTTTTCTTCCATTTTTCTTTTCTTTTTTTCTCTCTCTCTTCTTTCTTTTTTTGGAAGTTGTCACCAAAATTTTTTCTCCATTTTTTCTTATCCTTTTTATCTCCAATGACAGTGGAATAAAAGCTCAAAACAAGCTGCAAAGTGGAGAGCAGTTGCACTAGCATTCTGGGGGTTAAAGGAGGGAGATATGAGATGCATGCTGGGAACAGTGGTGGAGGGAGGACAGCACTGGTGGTGGGAATGTCCCTAATTCATTGTCACTATGTACCATAAATGATGAAGTGAAAAACTTGTAATGCACTTTGGCCACAATAAAAATTAAAAAAAAAAAAAAAGAAAATGTTTTATTTTGGAGATTGAGTCAAATAACAAACCAAAAATAAACCTAAAAAAAAAAAACAGAAGAATTAGAAACTAAAACATTATCAATTTGTTAAACAATATTTTCTAGGTGTCTCTTTGTTATGAACATCTTATGAAAAGGAAATTATGGTAAAAGTAAAATTAATACTTCTATTATTGATTACTCAGCATTTTTATTCATTAAACGAAATAAGTGTTTACATGAATTAGAGGCTTATAAGCTACAACCAGGACTTTTTAAAAGAATTTAAAATAATAGAAAGCACTTATTCTGTTCTTATGAAAGTTGTTCTTTATTCAGTGAAAGAAAGCAATAAGGAATTAAATCTGAAAGGTGACTTAAAAGTTAATGCTTCATGGCTCAGGAAATATCAACTATTCTTTAGACTGCATTTACATTACTATAATGATTTCCACTTTTAAAGGTTTATACCTTAATCAAAATATTCATTAGAGAAAAATAATCATTCAATTTCAAACATTTGATGCATTTTAAAAATATTTATAGGCAACCTAAATTAAAATACTCTTATTTTATATGTATAAAAATTCAGTTCTTGATTTTAGTTCTTATTTTGCAAAAACAATTTTTCAATTATTTTTAAAATCTCCTTTCTAAGGTAATGAGTTAATAATTATAATGATGATCATTGTGTTAGTTTGTCTTTTCTAATATGTCCCAACTAGAAAGAAAATTGAACTGTACCATTTTTATGTTGTATACACAACATTCACAATTATGTATACAAACTATGTTATGTAAATTATTTCAAAAGTTAGATTTTACTGTAATTCATTTTAAAAACACTTACTTTTGGGTAAATCTTAAATTCATCATATTAAATGATTAAAATAAAAATAAATACAACACAGAATTAGTAAGGATGCATAGTAATAATAGATATTTTTAACTTTTTATCATATTATGCTAAGTAAAAGATCACATCTAATGTTTTAAAGCTATACAAAAATTTTTAGCATAAAATTATTTTATGTTATGTAAAATAACCTTTTACTATTACTATTTATTTTTATTTACTTTTACTGTTACTGATTTAACTTAATAAATATTATGATGCATGTGAATGATTCAAGGAAAAATATTTGTAAAATAATTCATGTAGAATAATTCTTTGGTCAACTTACCAGAACTACAGGTATCCAATTATCTCATTAATTTTATGATTATATTAATTATTATATTGTTATAACAATATATTGTGTGCATATTGTTACATATTGTTATATTTTTGTTTTTTTCTTTTTTATTGTGGTCAGCAATGTTACAGGGTTAGTCCTAGCTCTGCACACAGAAGTCACACTTATAATTTATTGCTCCAGGGGCTTGAGGATACTGTCTGCTGTGTTCAAGTCAAAACAATTTACCAACTATAATGCCTTGCTTGAACTGGTTAGGTTATCATTTGAGCACACATGAACCATATAGTCAACCCTGAGCGATCAGCTTTCAGTTTTTAATGCAGAAGCCACATGACATTAAAATAGTATACAACAAATAAGGTACAAGATGTTAATGCTGGTTAGAATTTCTTACTGGGTTGCGTTAAACAAGAGGACATGAAAAATTGCTCCACATCACTAATTATCAGGGAGATGCAAATCAAAACATCTATGAAGTACCACCTCACACCACAGAGATTGGCACATATCATAAAGAATGAGAACAACAATAAAAGAATGAGAACAAGCAGTGTTGGCGGGGATGTGGAGAGAAAAGAACTCTTATCCACTGCTGGTGGGAATGCCATGTAGTTCAACCTTTATGGAAAGCGATATGCAGATTCCTCCAAAAACTCGAAATCGAGCTCCCATAGGATCCAGCTATACCACTCCTAGAAATATACCCTAGAGACACAACAATTCAATACAAAAATCCCTTCCTTACCCCTATATTCATTGCAGCACGATTTACCATAGCAAGACTCTGGAAACAGTCAAGATACCCTTCAACAGATGAATGGCTAAAGAAACTGTGGTACGTATACACAATGAAATATTATGCAGCAGTCAGGAGTGATGAAGTCATGAAATTTTCCTATACATGGATTTAAATTGAATATATTTTTCTGAGTAAAATAAGTCAGAGAGAGAGAGAGAGAGAGAGAGAGAGAGAGAGAAACACACAGAATGGTTCCACTCATATCTATGGGTTTTAAGAAAAATGAAAAGACATTCTTGCAATAATCAAAACAATAGTGAGATATCATCTCACACTACAGAGATTGGCACACATCAGAAAGAATGAGAAAAGCCAGTGCTGCTGTGGACAAGAGGAGAAAGAGACTCTTATGCACTGTTGATGGGACTGTAGACTTGTCCAACCTTTCTGAAAAACAATATGGATATTTCTATAAAATATAAGAATTGACCTTCCAATTGACTAGTTGTTAGAAAAGATTATTCTTAGAATATACCTCAAGGAAAACATAAAATGCAAAAAAGACATTTATACCTCTGTGTTCAATATGCCACACCAGAGCACAAATCTGGAAACAGTCAAAGTTTACAAGAATAGATAACTGAAAAAAGAAATCTTGGTATATATGCATAATGAAATAATACTTGGCAATAAGAAAAAATAAAGTCATTCAATTTGCTGCTAAGAGGGTGGTATGGATATTTTGTGGAGTGAAGATAGTCAAAGGGAGAGAGACCAATACAGAGTAGTATCTCGTATGCGGGACATAAATAAAAATGATGGTAGAAAAGTGAATTCCTCAAAGACAATGGAAACAACAAAAATTGGGAAATAAGTTTTTCAGAAAAAAACCATAGTGCATAAACTATAAATAGTTTTTCATAGAAGCAGGTTGGTGGTGGAAAGAAGGGTTAAGGACACAGTAGGGCAATCGTGGAGGGAAGTGGACATGGTAGAGGAATCAGAGCATAAAGAATATCTGCCTGAAATCCAATTATGAAAACCTTTGAGTTTATAAATTAAATTACTTCAACTGACTTAAAAATGCCAGTAGCTTTCATACCGATCTGTCTGACAAAGAGATGGAGCCACTTAGATGTATTAAGTTATTAATTAAAGGGGGCCGGGCAGTGGCGCTGGAGGTAAGGTGCCTGTGCTAACCTAGGACGGACCGTGATTCGATCCCCCGGTTCCCCATATGGTCCCCCGTGCCTGCCAGGAGGACTTCTGAGCGAATAGCCAGGAGTAACTCCTCAGAGTCACCGGGTGTGGCCCAAAAAACAAAAAACAAAACAAAAAAAGCAATATATCAAGTTGATAATCTGGCAAATTAGAGAAAGATCAAGATCTATGTCCAGATGTTCAGCCCAGGTTTAAACTAACCCAAGTCATTATAAAGTAACTCTAAAAGAAGTATAAATATCAGAGTTTAAAACATTTCACTTAAGTACTTTGGAGTGTCCTGTTCTGAGGGTGTCTGAAATGATGTGGAGACTCAGTACAAGGAATATTCATGTCTACTTAGTAGCATATTAATATTTTTATAGAATGACAATTATTCCTTTTCATCAATCCCAGTGTTTGTTAAAAGTATAATGCTATTTTAGTTATACTTTCCCCGCCATTGCCTATTTGGCTTTAATGTATGAGCCTAAGTATGTATACTTAGTATATATACAAGAGGGAAGTATAATTTGCTTCTAGTTCTTCTCTATGAAGGGCTGTATCTAAATCTGACTATATAAAATGGTAAACTAGAAGGCTATAATAAACTAAACAGATCTTAAACTCAAGGTTTGTTGAGTAGAATTTTTCTTTCCTTTCTTCCTTCTTCTACTTATTCCTCCCTCCCTCCATCCCTTCCTTCCCTTCCTTATCCTTTCCTTCCTTCCTTCTTCCTTCCTTCCTTCCTTCCTTCCTTCCTTCCTTCCTTCCTTCCTTCCTTCCTTCCTTCCTTCCTTCCTTCCTTCCTTCCTTCCTTCCTTCCTTCCTTCCTTCCTTCTGGTGGTGGAATATGTTCTACGTATAAGAACACAAGAAACAATTAAAATGCATTGCATGAAGAGATTGGCAAAAAGATAAATACTCTCTCTACATTATTGTCATTCTTTTATAGTCTCTGGCTTACCAGAGGTAATAGAATGACAGGGAGGAATGGTTTTTGAGTAGAAATAAAATATTTGGAGTTTTGGTCTCCCAAAACATAATGGAAGAGAAATAATGTTCTCTGTTCATTGTTTTGATATTGTGTCATTCATAATTGACACACACGCTTTGTGTGTTGGAATAATTCAACTAGGAAGGCATTATTATTTTTAATTCACACAGTCCCTCTTTTGCAATGTACCTGTTCACATCATTATATTGGGTGAAGAAGATGGTGGGTTAATGGTGCCAAATCAAGTATAAAGTATGCATGAATTAAGCAATTTAGGTAGTTTTCTTATTTTGTTACAGAATTCAGTGTGCTTTCCTATTTTCATAGAGCTACCAATTTTCCAATTATGTAATATCTATATTTAACATATACTTATGAACCAATCTCTTATATGAATAGTATAAAACACAAACCAAACTATCTTTAGTTCTATAATGAGAGATAAACTAGAGTGAATATTTGGCTGTCTCAGCATAGACTCTTACTATTTATAACTGAGTTTTTGAGGTAAAATAATTTAAACATTATTTCAAATTCACATTATGCATTATATTGGAAATATACAAATAAATATATATTAACATATCTCAGATTATTGTAATTTATAAAAAGTAAGGAATATAATATTATACTTATTAATAAATATGCCAAACATAAAATCCAGAGATTTAAAATGATTATGTTTAAATTATTTAGTAGTAAATGATCACCATTACTAAACCTGCATGTTATAACTAGTAATTTCAGTATTTCTGTTTTATCATTCTAACATTAGGATTAGAGAAGGAAACAGAAATTTAGATATATTTTGAGAAAAATTAAGAGTCAGAAATAAAAAGTGTATATATATTTTTTAAATAATGTTTTGAAAGATAAGGCCTTTCCTGCAACCTAATGTCTAAATAAGCTGGCACATAAAGTTCCACAATTTAATAAATTCATGTATTTATGTAGAGAAAGTACATTTTGTGAGGAAATTGAAAAAAGGACTTATACTGTTAAACATGGGTGAAATATTAGAAAATAAACATAAATGGAAAGAGTATCTTAAAAAGATTTCCAAGTTTTCTAATTTGTTCAACAAATCTATACTGCTTTAATGTACATGATTTATTGAGCACTTTGGGTTTTTAGTTTTTGCGACTATATAATTTATAAAGTAGAAATGTTATTCTAGTTCCAGGAGTAGTAAGGAAATTAATACAGTGATGAAAAACCACTCCCTTTATTGCCAGGAAGAGTTAATAGCACATTACATTTTGGGTCACTGTAAAACCCTAATTTCTACTTTTATCCTTAATCCAGACTTCTGTATAGAAATACAGTTGATTATAAAAAGAAATATATCTGAATCTCATTTCATTTTTTCTGAAAGCATGTGGGCGAATATTTGTTATCATGGCATATGCTTATGAACAATTGTATTCAAGTACTACAGAGCCAATTTTTATGTTAAGTTAGAATTGCCTCCAGGGAAATGTTATAATATTAGTAGTCAGGGTGCAATTCAAATCAAGATGCAATCCAAGATCAAGCAGCTATAATCAAAGGTGCAGTTCTGAGTGTTACTAAGTACCTACTTGTAATAGATATTTATAGGTGTCTACCTAGTAATCTTTTCCCTTGTCTTTAGAGTTAAAAAAGACATACGGATATTTGGGAAGCTTTAAACCCCATGTGATAGGAATTCCAACTCTTTTCTTGCCCAGCCTGCATCAGCCAGAAGTGGATAAGTACATGACTCCAACCCAGAAGAGGATATTTCAGAGAAGTCAGCTGAAGTTGGGGGCAGAAGGTTTGACTAGTGTTTCTCTCCTTATAAGCTACTAAAAATAACAAGCACTGCTGCCTTTCTTCATCTTCATGCTTTAAATGTGCCTCATCCAGTTTCTAAAGCAAACATGACTATTTTGTGATCTTTGATAGTCTAGATTAGGGAAAGACACAAAGAAATCTGGTTGGCCATGTGCAAGGTAAACAGCATATTGACTATTATATAATTCCAGCCCCTCTCCTGTCCATTTGAAAATATAAAGTCCGTGTACTTTCCACAGATGCTCTGATCACTGACTACTCAGTACATCCACCTCATTCCAGGAAAACCACCCTATTTCACAGTTTCGTGTTTTTTCTATTCTGAACTCCATGCTCACACTGGCACGCGATTTTAAGGCAGTGGCTTATTATATTCGCCCATATTATAGCAACTTAGGTAAATAATAAGCATGAGTTATGCTAACTATAACATTAAATATGATGTTAGCTATGGGCTTATGATTTCTTTTGTTCCTTTTTATTTTTAATCTAATACATAGCTTTGCCTCTTCCATCAATGATGCTTTTGAGATTTACACCTCTGTAGATGTGGGCATGATGTATCAATAATTTACTGCTCTAAATATGAGGTTAAATCCTGGAGGACAATAACATTACAATGTTGGTAGGTGCACAAACATAATATAATCTTTGAACACAAATATAATCTCTGACACATTTTGGTATTGAAAATCTCATAGACACAAATATAATTCTCCTAAAAATAGTTGACTTAGAAAAATCAACCCATAATTCTCTCTTGGATATCAAAATTAGTATTTGCATAAATTAAAGTTCTGCCCTGTCCATAGATCATGACTGAAGCTTCCTGGTACATACAAATGGAATCTTCTAGAAGAGGATGACAGCTTTCAATCTAGTCACTCTATTTTGCACCAGAAATATAGAGAAGAAAGTCAATTTCGTCTTTGCATCCCAAAAAGGAATTAGAAGGATGATCTTTAGATCTCAGATGGAGAAAATAAAAACATTTTTTTCTCATACCTTTTATTTTATGCATTACATGCAATTAATTTTTTGGTAAATTTTTTTTGCTAAAGTTTTTTTTTCTCAGAATTTCCCAAAACATTGACTCACAGAATTTAAATGAACAGTTTCTTTATATTTTGTTTAATTTTTCAGAGTCATAGCTAGGAAGTTATTTATTCCTTTTGTATTTCAAAAATCTAATTCCTCTCTGTGAGGTTCCCTCTGATCTCATGACCTAAAAGATACTTAAATATTTTCATATCTTATTTATTTTTTTGGGGGGGCCACACCTAGTCACCTCAAGGGTTACTTCTGGCTATGTGCTCATAAATCATTCCTGGATAAGGGAACCATATGGGATGCCGAGGATCAAACCGAGGTCCATCCTGGATGAGTCGTGTGAAAGGCAAACGCCCTACAGCTGTGCTATCACTCCAGTCCCACATATCTTTTTTTTTACTCCAAGTAACAAGTCTATATTTCTTAGACAACTTGTTCACTTTCTTTCTCTCTCTAGAATGTAAGTTCCAAGAGTAGAGAATGTTTTACTTTTTAAAAGAAACTACTGCACATAGTTTTTAAAATAGTTTATTTTTAAAGATTATTATATAGAAAAAATTCAGATAGGTGGCATTTAACAAGCCTATACTGAATGCATAAATAATGTTTTGTATATATCAGGGATTCTCAATTCATTTCCCAATGCATCTTAAGTACTAGCAAGGTTGCAGATGAGTCATAATTTTTCCCTTTTGCTCTGAATACAATAAGTGACCTTTTGCAATTGGCATTATCAATTGATTCCAGTGTGTAGTCTATATTTTTGATAATTGCTCCAATGTACAATGTAAGTGAGAAATGATGGTTTTAGGTCATCCCGTGTTTTCTAATTCTGAATTTCTGTCTTTGTACTACCCATATTATAGATAATTGCACTAAAACCATTTTTTTCCTGGGCTGGAAAAATAGTTCAATGGATAAGTCACTTGCCTTGCATACTGTTAATCCAATCCATTTTAATCTCTGGATTCCTAAACCAAACAGGAGTGATTCCTGATTGCACAGCCAAAGGTA
Organism: Crocidura indochinensis; assembly: GCA_004027635.1. Lineage (NCBI taxonomy): Eukaryota > Metazoa > Chordata > Mammalia > Eulipotyphla > Soricidae > Crocidura > Crocidura indochinensis. The sequence continues at coordinate 66,081 of PVKC010000166.1, read as the reverse complement.
ACACCTGAGCACCATTGTATCTTCCCCTTCAAAAAAAAAAAAAACCCTTTTTTCAAGTGGGAGACTTGTATCCCATCATCATTATACAAAGGCAAAGCAATGAGTCATTGAAGTTTATTTTCAAAGCTCAAACCAGATTCCAACTGCATTCTAATGTAGTAATTACATTACTGACTTCCTCTGCTATTTATTAACTACACAACATTTACATTAGTGACATCAATACTCACTGATTTAATCATGTTTTTGCTTCACTAAAGAATCATGTATCATTTCTCCATAATAAGAGCTTGCCCTATAGTGCCACTATAAATCTTGACCAATTCCTTACTACATTAAAATTCCTGTGGTCTTAATGTAACCACTTCATCAGCAGATAAATATTTATGTTTGCTGACTAAACATATTCATGTGCATATATTAAAGATGAATAATTAAATTCAAAAATTAATATGGACTTCAATGTAGGATGAAATAGTTCATTTAATCAGGTCATATTTTGTGAATTTATACAATGCAAGAACTTTTAAACTCCAAGCTATCTTTAAAATGTGCTTCACTTTGACTAAAATAAAAAAAACTACTCTTTTATTTATTTAGTTCCCTAATAAATGTGTTGGCTGCTGTGCCATTATATTATAATAAAGATAGTTTATTTCCAATAGACTTTGTTGGTATCAGGGTTAGAAGGGAAAAAATCAATGTGTCACAACATCATAAAGCATCCCAGAAAATAAAGTGAGAGATAAAAGAACCAATAAAAAACTCAATACAATTAACTGATGATATTTGAGCTTCCATGTATACAAAAGTCAATCTAAAAATAAGATATAAATTTGTGTATTATATTGTTGTTCCCGCTATTGTGAGATCACTTCTGTGGCTCATGCAATTTAATTTAAATTACTAATAGCTTCTGATTAAGAAATTATTTCATTGAATAACTTCTCAGACAAGAGATGGTTCATCTGGAGTAGGGAGGCAGCTAGCTATTAGAGGGTTGTATTAACTATAAGATATGTCACAGAGTAAATCCCACTACAATAATATTGTTTGCTGGCCTCATTTTGAGAGTAATGCAATCTCAAAGATTTTATTTATTGCAATCAAATAGTTATTTTAGAATCAAAAATGAAAATTATGTACCTGTTTTATTTCTAAATTTACTTATTTTTAAGTGTTGAATAAGAGAATGATAAGTTTTTGAGATTGGTTGCAAAACAATGTGAATATATTTAACACTATTAAATTCTACACTAAAATTATCATAGTTGATTTTGTTATGTGGATTCATAATTTTAAAATGGAAGATTGTTTTATTAGTAAAAAGCAGAAAATAAAATATATGAATAAGTTCTTTAATAGTAAAAACAAAGATTGCTATTTTAAGTATAAAATTAATAAAAATTATATTTGAATATTTAAAAGTGATTCTAATTTTTTGGCTTGAATTTTATTCAGAGCCATACAGAACAATGGTTAGGGATTGATTATTACTGGCTCTGTGCAGGGTTCACTCCCAGTTGTGTAGAGTAGACTAGAAGTGATTTTAGAAACAAACTGTGGTCAGTTTGATAGGACAAGTTTTCCATTCACGAAAGACAGAAGCACCTTATTTTCTGCACCAACTTTCTTGACCTTAGACCTTTACTTATTCTTAAAGCATACATTTTCCCCCTGTATTTTCAAGTAATGAACCTAATAATTAAACATATTTTCTTCCTTTTTTTAATGAATCAAACCCAGGATTTCATACATGCAAATCAGGTCACTCAATCATTGAGTTAAATTAGTAGAACCTTGAGTCATTATTTTCTGTTATTATTTGTGGCTTCAAACTAATCCAATTATTCTTTTGCTGATAATAGTCACTTAACAGATATGAATCTCATCCAAGTAAAATACAGACTAAGGTCCCTCAAGGCTGGCAGGAGTAATTTTTGAACGCAGAACCAGGAGTAACCTCTGAGCACCACCAGCTGTAGCCCCTCCCCCCAAATTTACAAAAACAAGTTTTCATTAAAATATGTTAATGAAAGTATATATATATATATATATATATATACTTTCAATGGAAATATATAAGATATAGTGAAAATATATATCTAGTTTTAATGAAAATATTCACCTTTTAACTTCAAAAGACTATTAGAGACTGGAATATATAGCTCATAGCAACTGAATTATGCTCACTTGGTAAATGTAGTATTTGGATCAAAATATTTTTCTTGGTAATGTAAAATTTTGGATTAGAGTTATTTGCAGTTTGAATTTTAAGTTAAATCAAATCCATAAGTGCTGATATAATCAAAGAGGGACAGGCATAAGGAAACAATAAGAACCACATGAGAGAATAGTCTCACTCATCTATGGGTTCTGAGAAAAATGAAAGTTATTTTTGTATCAATCCTCAGAGACAATGAGGGAAGGGCTGGAACTTCCAGCTCACTTCATGAAGCTCACCACAAAGAGTGATGAGTGCAGTTATAGAAACTACCCTAATCATGTGAAGGAATGAGGGAACTGGAAAACCTGCCTGGAGTATACAGGTGGGGGGTTGAGAGGGAGGGAGATTTGGGACATTGGTGGTGGGAATGTTGCACTGGTGAAGGGGGTGTTCCAAAGAATAAAAAATATTAAAAAGAAAAGAAAAAATAAAAATAAAGGCTTAGGAAAAAAAGAGAGATGTGGGGAGTGGAGACCTTCACAAAAAAAAAAGAGAGAGAGAGAGAGAGTGTAGGTTCACACTGCTTCAAATACAAACTCACCAACAGGATGAACCATACCCATCTTTACTGTACTACTGTCCACTGGACCCCCTTCTATACTTTCTCCCTCTACATAAAAAAGAACTACATGAGAACTTTCTGTAAAGTCTTACCATTCATAATTTGCTTTAAAATATGGAGAAATATGGCACTAGAGGTAAGGAGTCTGTCTTGCAAGTGCTAGCCTAGGACATACCACAGTTTGATCCTCTGGACTCTGGAGTCTCATATGGTCCTCCCAAGCCAGGAGCGATTTCTGAGCACATAGCCAATAGTAACCCCTGAGCCTCAATGGGAGTGGCCCCAAAACAAAAAATACTGAGAAATATTTTATCACCACTAATACAATCAATGTAAATGATCAAAATTATCATTTGCCTCAATTATTTAAAAGTTTCAGGTTAAATAACATATGTACCTTTATTAAACTGAGAAAAAAGCAAGTGAACAAAAATGCATATGTAAGACTTCATGCATATGTATAGCAAAATACATTAATTTATACATGCTAGTCTGTGAATTTATACTTATACATGTATATACCTCAGATATGTATTATGACTGTCTCTGTATATACACTCCTAGACATATAACATAAAATCAGAATCATTTAGGTCCACTAAAATTAAAATATGTCTTTTCTTTTCTCAGCGCCCTCTGTTTTTATATATTATATGCTTTTTGTATAGGTATAATTAAGACATATCAAAGTGAACTATTATTTCTATTTGAGATAGAACATTAATAGAGAAGACAAATGACAGTGCTTAAATGGATTTCAAATACAGTTTTTGTTCTAGTGAAGTACATTCCACTACTCACAAAATAGTATCCTATGATAGAGTTTTATGCTCACAGTTTAAAGAAAATAAGGAATGCCAAGAAACATTCTCAAGGTTGTATTTTACTTAAAACTCCAAGTGTTCTAAGAAAAATTGGTATGATTTACAAATTAACATCAAAAGGTAGAATAACAATACAGGGCTTCCTAAATAAGTGCCACAGCTTTACTTATCACTTTAAAAATGTCTAACATAATGATATATTGGCAAATCATTTCTCATAAAATAAACTTAATCCTATATTCTATATAATAATCTTGAAAAAATCATATGTTTTAGTCTTCCTACTGCTTATGAATTACAGAGTAAAAGAGCTATTGCATAGAATTTGACTAAATATTCAATTCTACTTTCTCGTTACTGAGACTTATTCTATATTGAACAAAACAGAGTCTATATTTTGTTAATAAATATGGTTACTTTAAACTCTTAATAAAATCAAGTGTCTTCATTCAGCCTACAAAGTCAGTGGACCTTGTATTTGAATCATCCAATAAAACAAATATTTATTCAGCTTTGTTGTATTGACATAATTTGAAAGTGAATTTATTACACAATGATTGATCCTCATTACCAATATAAAGTTCAATATCTTACAAAGTGTTATTCAAATAGATTCTAAAAAAAAATCACAACAGTGGAGCATTGATATATCAAATGACAGTAATGGCCATGAAGAAAATGCTACATTTGCACACGGTAGACATTAATATAAGTTTGTGGCATTGTTGCCATAGATTCTGTCACAGCTTGAATAATTTTGCATCTTCATGAATTTTTTATCACTCGATTCAAATTGCTTCATTGCCATAATTTTTGAATAAATATTGTTATTTATGCAGGCCAAAGCATTCATCATAGGACTGCTCCCACAGACATAGTTTTTCTGGTCAGATCTTAAATTGGAATATTGATCTTTTAAAGTTTATATTGGATAATATGATAAGTGATTATAACCATGAAAATTAAGTATTATCAGAAGCATGGATAAAGTTCAATAAGAATGTATTATTATGTATAGGAGGAATTTTCAGCTATAGAGTAAAACAAATGCATTTTGGGTAACCCCAAAAGCTTCATTAAAAAAAACTTCTTAAATATGGCTGTGATGGTTATTTCATGATAAAACTTAAGGCACAAGATAATACTAATTAAAATGGACCTATTTAAAGTAATTTTCAAAATAATTTATATCAGATGATTTTTAAAGTATTGAGAGAAAAGAGTAATATGTTCTTTTCTATACTCTTTTTTAAACTTATATTACTTTACTTTTGGAGATGATGGTTTGGGACAAACTTCACTCTGCACAAAGTTTATTCTTGTTCTATGTTTAGGGATCACTCCGACTGTGATTTGCATTAATTACATGCAAGGATAGTGTTTCTGTCACCAAAGACAGATTTTATTCACATATATAGGTATAAATACAAATTAATAATTAGAATCATTTTAAGAAACACTCCAACAACTTACATTTTATATTTTGCACAGATACTTATTTTTATTTAAAATTTAAAATTTTTTGATACTGTTTCAGTCATTTAAGAAAAAATTGTATTGGAGCTATAATATATGATGAACAATATTTAGTAAATGAAAAGTGGTGAATTGACAAGGAATAACAATTGTATATAATTCTTCTCTGCATTATTGTTATAAAAACTTGATTCTCTGACTTTCTCTCTTATTGGGTCAGTTTCTTCATGTAAAAAAAGGAGTGACCAGTAACATTGTAAGATAGTAAACAAATTAGGTGCTTGCTGACCCAGTTAGGATATTCAGGTCCTCATCTGATCTTTCAAATTCCACCAGGAATTTTCCTGAGTCCAGAGCCAAGAGTAAGCTCTGAGCACAGCTGGATATGGTCGCAAATGAATTTTTAAACAGAAAATAAACATTTTACCCTTAGGCTTTTGGTTACAAGGAATACCATATTTTGCTCTATAAGATGCCCCTGACCATAAGACACACATAGATTTTTGTTTTGTTTTATTTATTTATTTATTTGTTTGTTTATTTGTTTGTTTTTGAGTCACACCCACTAGCACTCAGGGGTTACTTCTGGCTCTTCACTCAGTAATCGCTCCTGGCAGGCACGGGGGGCCATATGGGATGCCAGGATTTGAACCACTGTCCTTCTGTATGCAAGGCAAATGCCTACCTCTGTGCTATCTCTCCAGCCTCAAGATGCACACAGCTTTTAGACAAGGAAAATAAGAAAAAAAATAAGAAAAAAATATTCTAAAGCAAAAGATGTAACACAAGACATCATCAGGAGATGGCAGCTGGGAACAACCAGCCTGGAAGGCAGAAGTATATTTACAATATAGCTAAACACATTTACCTAACTTGCTTTTAATCAGAACATATAAAAACATTTTAAATACATTTCGTTAATATTAAATAAAAAGTCTGAGCAGCGATGAAATAGTCTTAAATGAAAGCTCTCATTGTGACGGTTGAAAGTGCGTTAACCTGATTGCTCATATTATGTGTTATGTTTGCACAATAAAGGGAGCATTACACTGTGGATGTCAATTGATTAGTATATGTTCTCCTCCCCTGCACTCAGGCTTCAGCTTCAGGTGGCATTCGCTCCATAAGATGCACAGACATTTTTCACCATCTTTTTTTTATTTTGGGGGGGGGTGCTACTTATGGAACAAAAATGTGGTACATATATTTTGTTTAGTTTTCTTTCTTTTTTTGTCTAGAAAGATATAGCTAAAATTCTTTAGTTCCCATAGTAAAAGACAAATTATTTTTATTTAGGTCTGTATATACGAAAGCTAATAGTACGTTTTAGTTAAGTTTTCTAAATAGTATGGATACATTTTAGGAATTATTGCAGTATTTTAATCACTAAAATATTAAAATGTTATTACTATTATTATTAAGAAACTCATACTAATTAGCCTACACTAAAGTTTTGCATTTATTTACAATTCTTTTATTAGAAAAGAGAATAAAAATGGAGACAGCATATCTAGATTTGTTGAGGGCACCGAAACTTAAAAATTTAATAATAGCAATGATAAAATATATACAAAAGTGACTTTAAATTAATAAGCATAATATTTTAGAAACATTAACATCTCTATACAATAAATTATAATGTCTATAAACTATAAGTACTAACTACAAACATCTTTGGATAGGGGAATTCCACAAAGTACTATACTAAAATATCATAAAGTTATCAATTGAATCAATATTAATCCTAGAAAAGCATCTAAAGGTTTCATGTAACAGCAATCATGTAGCTTGGTAGACTAAATCAGAGAAGGACATTTACTTCTCAATTGTCCAACCAAATTTGATTCCTGTCACAACATAAGTTTTCTTGAGTACTAACAGGAAAGAACCCTAAGCAAGAACAATAAGATAACCCTGAGAATAATCAAATAGAGGAAAACACACACACACACACACACACACACACACACGCGCACACACACGCACACGCACACACACATGCACAAAGAAACTTTAACATAATAATGAAAATGTATAAAAAGAGGTGATAAACCAGTGTTCTAAAAAAATGATGTTCAGGGTTATGGAAATGGCCTTATGGTTCATCTCAACACCAAATCACATAAATGAAGATACTCATACCCTAAAACTCAGCTGCATGAAGAACAGTCTAAATAAAACCCCAATAGTATGTCTTTTCATTTCAGTCATAAAAGAAACAATATTAAACACAAAGATTTAAACATATAGAAGCATTTGTAGTTATTGATAATGGTTTAACTTAATTTGTTTACCCTCTAAGAATCCCGTGCAATAGGTATTTATATAAAGCATTTATTACTTTTTGTTTGTTTCTTTTGGGGGGGGCACATCTGGCGGCATACAAGGTTACTCCTGGCTCTGAGCTCAGAAATAATTTCTGGCAGGCTCGGGGGCCCATATGGGATGCTGGAGATCGAACCTGGATTGGTCCCGGGTTGGCAGCATGCAAGGCAAATGCCCTACTGCTATGATATCACTCCGCCCTGGCATGTATTTCTTATGAAAGGCAGAGCTTTCATTTGAATGATGAAATGCCAGAATTCATGAGTCAAGAATTGCTCAGCAGGCAAAGGAGTTTCTTGTTAAATGAGGTTTTCAGGGCACACCTGGCAAAACGAAGGACACCTTGAGCATGACAAGGTTTTTTCAAACCATTCTATTTTGCTCTAAAAACTGTCTTTTGAGTTCCTTTTAATTTTTTGCCAAATTCTAAATCAAATACCATTTTCATAGTAATTACATGTTGAAAAATGTAATCATTGCAGTCTTCTGAAACTGAGAGACCAATAGCCCTTCATTGGGCATTTTTCCATAGTTGCTTTTGTTAATGTACTAATGAGCCATTGTCACAATGGAGCCAACCTGGCATTAGTACTTACAATAAATTTACTGCAAGAACACTGCTGTTTGTAATTAGCTCTTCATTACACAATCAGGCTGATTTAGAGAAACTCTCATATGATTTGCTCAGCAAATGAAGCAATATAATTACACCTCACTCGAAATCAACAAATTAGACTGCTGTTTGCAATTGGCTATATTATGTACTATTAGTGCCCAGGCAATTGCTGGCCTGTTGCTTCACTTAATACTTAAATAAAGTAAGTCTAATTAAATCCCTGAAATTTCTGGATGTGCAAGATCAGCCACATAATATAAAATTTTCTTATAAAGAGGGAACACAGGATTTATGTTTAGAATATTTTATAGTAAATCAAGTTTTGGACATTTGCTTTTTATGAATGAAACATATTTATAAAAATTCTGAAAAAATAGCAGTAAGGGAAGAAAAAATTCTTCCTGAGTTAAATTTGAATAAAATTATATCCTAGTCAAGGTACATGAGAATTGAATAAGATGTAAATTAGAGTAATGCAATGAGTTATCTAGCTGGATGTGTGTTTCTTAGGATTTGTATCTAATATCTATATTATAAAGTTAGCATTAATTCTTTCTACTTATTTTTTTATTTAAGCACTGAAATTTATAGTAGAGTTAAAGATCGGTGTAATATATACAACTTTGAAACACCATGCTTTCTATCAAAGCATCCATAACCATTGTCTCAGATTCTGTTCTGACCTCCAAGGCCCACTTGGCAAGTTTAGTTCTATAAATCAGTTCTTAGGATCTATTTTCTTTGACCTGTTTGTAATTCTTGTATTATACGGTTTTCTAGCCTACATATGAGAGTGATCATTCTGTATTTTTACCTTTTTTTCTGGTGGACTTCAGTTGGCATGTCTGTGGTTTTGGATTCTGTAACATTCTAGCAATTAACAGTGATAAACTTCAAGAGTAGAAGTTGCTAAGAGTTTTAGTGAAGAGTTGCCAGATTTAGCAGATAAAAATTCATACATTTTTAAATTTAGGCTCCCTGTATAGTACTTACTTGTGTTAACTGGATATATGTATATAAAATATGATAAATAATTATGCTAAATATCTTATTTGGAGAGTAAAGACTTTATTATGTAATCATTCTCATAATTATTACAAAATAATTATTTAAAAATTATGAAAATATATCAAAATAGTATGGAGTATGAAAATAATAAATATAAAATTATGAATGTAATTTTCAGTGTATCTGGGAATTTGTATTTGGACTGTACCTTTCCACTAGCATTAGCTCTTTAATAATTAAATCACTTCATTTCATATTCTAAAAGTTATATAAAAATAAAACAAAATTTGGCAGATGTATGTCCAATGGGAGAGTTAACACTGACATTCTAAAATCTATTGTTTTAAAGATTCATTGTAGATTTTTCTAGCAACAAAGAACTTTTCATGAGAGGTATATGTACGAATAAATTCAGTATTAAACCTATTATAAATTATTATGATTGTAAATATTTGTGATATTCAATTTAGTCTATTTTCACAAAATCAAGCTGTATTATAATAACTTAGAAGGAAGTGGAAAATGGTCAATTCTAACAGATTCTGAGAATCTATCTGTAGAATCAAGTTTGTTGAGAAATGAGAAGGAAGAGAGAATTACGCACAGAAGTGAACTGACACTTATATTCTCATGGTAAGTATAGTGAAGGGACATTATAATCATGAAGCATTAACATTCACACTAATATAAATTTAAATGTCTAGACTTTTTTTAAAGATGACTGAGTAGTTAGGAAAATACTTTGACATTGCATTTTTGAATTGTTTTATTCATTTAATTTTGTCTGTTGAGATGGTTCATAAACTATTTAAAATTCTTTAAGTGTGGTCAATGAGCTCTACTAACAATATATATGATAAATATAGCTGTTCATACTCTATCCTCATCTACAGTCTAAGCTGTTTCTCATTCCCAATGATAAACAATATTAATAGTTGATATGATTCACTGCTAAAATTCACTGCTAAAATGTATGCTGCATTGGAACAAGAAAACTCATTTCTATTTTTTTTCTCTGGTATTTTGCTTAGAGTTATCAAGTTTTAAAGTTGATTCACATTATGAGCACTTCTAGAGTGAAATAAATCTCAGATGGGTATCCTGAAATGAGCAATTCCATGAAAAACACCATGAAATGAGCAATTTCAAGTCTATGGGCAATTTACTAGACTCTAGCTTTATTCTTTATTTTTCTTTATTTTAAAAAACTACAGCAGCAGGGCAGCAACAATAACAGCAGTAACAACAACAGCTAAAGTAGTCAGTCATAATGGAGCTTTGGAATTGGAGGGGGGGTGTCATTTGCCATAAATCTGCATCTAGGCATGTTTTGATTCTATTCCAAGACACAATGCAGCTTTAACACGATGGTTCAGTACCAACTCCAGTAGACTTGGGCAAAGAGAGTCATGCATTTCTTGGGATCCAAATCAGGGACTAGTGCATGCTAAGCAAATGTTCTACTCCTTCAGCTACCTCTGAAGACAACTCTTTCTACTTTTATTTTGAAGATTATGACATTGTCTCATTTCTTAATACAACTCCAAAAATATTTCCTAAAAAATATAGCTTGCAGAACAAACACACTTAGTTAATTCTAAGAAATCATGTACTTTAAATGACTTCATTTTTATTTCATTTAATTTTTGCATTTTAGAGGGCATCAACAATTATTAGAGACAATAAGAGTAGCATAATTAATAAAATAAAAAAGACACTGAACATTATGTAAAATAGAAATGAAACAAGCTAAAACTCAGTAAGCTATTCAGATGAACAAAATAAGATCTAGGTAAGTGATAAATTACTTTCATGGAGTTTCCATCCTTTGCCTTGTGGAATTTTTGACCTAGTTTTGGAAATCTTGGAATGTTAGGTAGGAGATTTTCCTTTAAATTTAATCAATAAATCTTTTTATAATGTTAAAAAAAACTTACTACTTATTGTTAAAAATATTTACAATTTTGGTTGTCATATTATTCTCCAATGCAAATTAATATATTTTTTAAATTTTATTTTCTGAGTTTTAAATATATCCTGCCATTGATCCAAACATCAGTGTCAACTTTTCTCCACTTATGTTCCCAATGTTCCTCCAACCCCATACTCTGCACCTTGACAGGCACATTTTCATATCTGGTGGTTGAAGAGTGCATCTCATAGTGCCAGTGTGAAGACTTTGGTTTGAATACATAGCTGTACCGCTCCCCAACCAACATTCCTGATGCACTGACCCCTCCACCTTCATTACATCACTTACTCTACTTTCTTCCCCTGCCTCACTTTCTTTCCTTCTCTGTCTTTCTCCCTATATTCTGTGGTCAAGGATGACCTTGGTATCTCTTCTTTACTAAAATGAATTTCCCTTTTTTCAGTTATTCTATACACCACAGTGTAGTGAGCTCATCCTGCATCTGTCCTTCTCTGCCTAATGTCACTCAGCAAATCTTCCAGTTGCTTACAATTTGTAGCAATTACTTAATGTTACCAATAATGAAAAAGCACTTAAATATAGTGTTTCCCCCCACCCCTTAAATATAGTGTTTTATGGAAAAACAATGATGTTTAGAAACATAAAATATTTCTCTTTAAAAATTATTTTTTGCTCACCTTCCAACTTCAGCTGCTTACTGCTTTGGATTTTAAGTTCTATTGTAAATATATTTCCAAAGTAAGAATTACATTACTAAAAGGCCAGGGTTCTTTTTGACAGAATATTTTTTATTTGATTATGGGGCCACACACAGTGGTGTTCAGGGGTTACACCTGGTTCTGCACTCAGAAATAACTCCTGGAGTCTCGGGGGGAGGATCATATGGGATGCTGTGGATAGTGTAGACATAGCCAGTAACACACGTGAAGTCCTGTCTTCTAAGATCTATTCCTTTAAAAAACAATAAACCCAGACTCTCTAATTTTCAATAATTCTTTCCTTTCCTATTCTTGGTTATTTTTTAATTTTTTTTATTTTAGGGGTTTGTGCCTGTTGGTGCTCAGGATTTTCTTATGATTCTGTGCATAAGTATCACTCTTTATGAGAATAAGGGGAGCATATGTGGTGGCAGAGATCAAATCAAGATGACCTTGTACAAAACAAATGCTGTAACCCTCAAATCTCCAGTTTAGAGTGGAGTTTTTTCCTACCTTCTTTTCAACTATAGCTTATATTTTCCTAAAGACTCCTTAACTTTCCATCTTTACCTCTGTTTCTATTGTTCCTCCAACTTGGATCAGTCAGAGGGGTTTTACCTTCTAAGTATAACCAACTTCTAAAAAATTTTTCTTTTATTGAAACTATTTTGATCTATAAAGTTCTTCATAGCTGAATTTCAGATATACAGTGAATCAGGGACATTCTCAACACCAGTGTAAACCTCCCTCCACCAAGTTTCCAAGAGAGCATCATACCTAAATATGTCCATCTTTAAGTGAATATAAGTTCTAGATGTGACATAATGATTTTTACTTCAACATTTTCCTTCAAGTGCAGTGACACTTGTGATCTGAAATAATGTCATTTCAAAATGCCAAAGTTATTTGCTCAGCTGCAAGATGATACAAATCGGTGGCTATCAACTTTTTATCTTGTATTTATTTGATAATATTGGAACTTTATCATTTTATCACAGCATGTTTTAATTTTTAATAGGCATTTGTTCATATTAATAAAAATTCTGGTAGCAAATAAACTTTGAAAATTAAAATTGACTCAGTCTCGTGGGAGGCTAATCATAGTATTGCAATGCTAATACTTTGCAGGTTCCAGAGAAATTTTAGCTGAACTTTGCAGAGCTTTTCAGAACTACCCAAACATAAATGTTTGTTAGACTAGAATAATGCAAAGAAAGAAAGTAGGTGGTAATTAGGGGCTGTGAGTTCTAATAAGCACAACTGCTATCTTTTTCAAAAGAATTATTAACACAAATTTAGGACTTAAAAATATCAGAAAAAAATGGCTGAATATTCTAACTGGTACATTTTTACTATAAGTCTGACAAAAGATATATACACATAAAACAAAAGAATGAGATCTTTAAATAATTTATATACAGATAAAAAATGCTTTCTGGGCTGGAGTGGTAGCACTTGCACGCAGCTGACCAAGGATGAAAGTGATTTGATTCGCAACATCCCATATAGTCCCCTGGGCACAGAGCCAAGAGTAGCCCCTAAGCCCCTAAGTGCCACTGAGTGTGGCCCCTCTCAAAAATTAAATGTGTTGTTTTTGTTTTCTTCTCTTCCTTAACTTCACGTGTTTTGGTTCTGCTTGGTAAAAAAATCTACAAGAAAAAGTCTTGCCTGGGATCAAAGCTCAGGTCAAAACCAGGGAACAGAGATGATGATGCCTAACACTCTCACCCCCAAATGCAACAGCAATATAATATAGCACCATTTCTTCTTGCAAAGGCATACTAAAAAGGGGGAAATTTTATGTAGAGAAATTTCAGGGAAATAATGGAGGGTTCTGAGACCAAACAATGGTATGAACATTGAATAGAAATAAAAAATGATCAGACTTAAACACCAAATCTAAAGCCAATGATAACAGAATCGATACCCAATCTACAACAAGCTAGACACAGAGGGGATCACTTATACTAGCATCCCAGGGTGCAAAGAAGGGGGATATAGTATGCATGCTGGGAATGGGTGTGAAGGGAGGACAACACTAGTGATGGGAATGCCCCTGATTCAATGTCACTATGTACCTAAAATATTACTGTGAATGACTTGCAATTCCATTTGAACAAAATAAAAATCATTTAAAAAATTATATGCTTTCTGTGTGAATAAATTTTAAATTTTGAACAGGTTTAGGAAATGAGTAAGAAGCAAGTGGAATGATGATTCTATTTAAGTATCCTACTTTGATTTTTGGTTAGAATATTTTTACTAATATATGAATAATATCATTGATTTAGCCTACCTGCTATTTATAATAAACAAAATAGAAGAACAAAAGTCATATGGTCAGGGAAAACAGTACTCTCTTAATGTAATGTAGAAATAAAGTTAACATGCATTTATTTAATAATAGCCAAATAAAAATACATCTGTCAATTATTTTTAAGATATAGTGTAGCACTCTAAAATTATTTTATAGGTCTCAGAGTTGCTTATGCATCCTAATTAGTGGCTTTTAAAATTATGATTAAGTAAAAATAAATTATTATATTATTAATAATTTTACTCATAAGCAACTTAAATTTTATTTTCTTTAATTTTTCTATTATTTATTTTGAATGGGCAGATTATCACCATATTTATAGTGTTTAGAGCTTCTAATAGTACAAATAAGTTTTCAACATGGAAAAACTAAGCAAGCTAAGCACATGATTTGAATGTGGAATTCCTGGGTCAATCCCTGTCACCATACCATTATCCAAGAACCAGGACTGTTGCTCAAAGTCTGCAGGCTATAGACCTAATCTGTACACAGATACATTCACACAATCACACACAAAAAAGCAGAGAGTCATAAGGTAAAGACACATTAATGGATTACACCATGTGTTACCCAAAGCAAAGACTCTACCCAGCTTCCTCTTTCCTTTCACTCATTCCTTTTGACAAGTCAAAGACCTATCTAGATTTGATTAGCTTGAGAACTAGAGATAAGTACTTGTGTCTACCACTTGACTCTCCCTCTCCCTGTTATGTATTGAGTTGATCAATAAAGAGAGGTTGGATTGGTAGGCTCCTGGAGCATGAGGCTTTATGCTTTTCTCCCTTATGTATGTTTTGTTTTTTTAATTCTTACAATGATCCTACATAAGATCCATTTTTCTGGGGTTGGATTGCAGCTAGTGAGCCCTTACAGTGCTTAAGTCTGAAGAAATATTTATGAAATGAAGCATACTAGAAAAATGGACATAACTATATTTATGGCAGTGAATACACTTTTAAGAAATTATTTTTAGGGATTGAATGCACTTGTTCATGATGTCCTGAGGCTAACTGTGCAAATTTTTTATTGCTGAGTTTTCAAATTTTTCAATTATAATTATTAGAGAAAATGGCAATACAATATTGGGGGTGGTGAGTATTCTTCAGCAAAGAAAAGAATGCCTGGGGTCATGCCCTACCCTCCTTTTACAATCATATTCTAGGCTAGTAAAGAGTCTTTTCTGGGGATTGATTTCATGGGTTATCATGTTAGGCATGAGCACCAATCCTTTGAGTTGTCTTTTTAGCTCCTCACTAAAAATTATTGTTTTTTATTTTTATCTATGCCTGGCTGTACTCAAAGTTGATACTGACTCTATACTCATGAATCATTTATGATGAGTCTATTGACATATTGTGTCAAGAATTGAACCAGGGTTGGCCATATGCAAGGCCAGAACCTTATATGAAGTGTAATTTATTTTGTCTCAATAAAAAAAATATATGAGTTACTTTATTACAGTAAAAGATACAGGATCTTTGCCTTACTATTGTCAAACTCTTACTTTCCTCTCAACACATAACACAAGTAATAAACAAATTGCTAAAAGCTAGTCTCATTTTAACAAGCATAGTGCTGGGCTCTAATGGAGTAAATTTAATGATATTTTTCCCACATTTGATGAGAAGCTCCTGAATGGAATATGAAAAAAATAACACTCAATTCATCACCTGCCATCTCTCTCATAAATGCTACTTAAATATTTATTCACTGTATTAATAAAAGAACAGTTTCCTGAATACCTTATTATTTTGACAACTCATTTTAATACTAGTCAGTCAGGATTATCTCTTCAGTAGACACAGACTAATTATTTTTAATAAGTACTAAGACCAGTTACTCCTATTTAAGTATCATAATCAAAGAATATTTAATTAATGTCCTAAATTTAGGTTCATAGAAAAATAAAATTTAACATCTAAAATGATTTAATTAATTTACTAAATTTAGGTTCATAGAAAAATAAAATGTTAACATTTAAAAATGATTTCTAACAGGGAATCATTTTGTCATTATATTGGAGTATTGGTAAAAATAGTTTGCCATATATACTGCTCAGGAAATAGAAAAGACAAATTGTTACCAAATTATATACAGCTAGAGTTGTTAAGAGTAAAATTCTGCAGAAGGATTTGAAAAAGGTAGAATAATTCAGTTCTTAAAATGTCAGTTTTTATTATGCTGATCACAATTATATATAGAATTATATATCATACAATTATATACACAATTATAGATTAAAATGACAAAATGACAAAAATTATGGGTTAAAGCAGTTAAATTCATTTTTATTCTTCCTACAAATGTAGAGCTCACATGAGGGAAATCATTTAAACTGTAGTATGAACCTGATTGCTCAAAAGTTCCTTGACCTTGTAAAAATATTAGCCCACGTTTTGCAGTGCTTCAAAGATTAGGTCCTGAACACTACAACTCCAGGTCCAAATATTGCGGTCTAGATCAATTTTAGTAATGTTTCTAGTATCTTAAATTTTTCATGAATGTCAAGGAGATCAACTGATCCTATAACATACAAGGTGAACATTACAAAAAATGTTAGTTGTAATATAAAGTTGAATTTATATGTGCTGTCATCTAAATAGCTGTGTTTTCCCCCCAGACTCCTGTTAAAATCTGAAATTCATGGCAAAGGCATAAAAGAGGTGAAAATTTTTGGTAGGTACCACAAATGAGGCCTAAGAATTTATAAGGGTTGAGGATACAGGAGAAGTCAGAGGAACCTGCTTTGATCATCTTCAGTGGTTGGCAACCTTTTTTTTTTCAACTGAGCCAAATCTCTTCAAAACCACGACTGAAATTTATTTTGAGAGCCACATAGGGCGCGCACTGACAAAGGCTAGGAGCAGAATCCTGACTCCTGGAGCGGCTGCCTGGCACACAGAAGAGGCAAAATAAAAGTGTAAAGAGCCACATGTGGCTCGCGATCCGCAGGTTGCCGGCCACTGATCTAGATACAGGACTTCCAGGCCTCCAGAAATATGAGAAACGATCAATTTTACATTTATAAGTTCTCTAGCTATTGGAGGTTATTTTTATCATTGTAAATGAGTGTAGGAAAATACACAAAGTTGAATATTTCATAGTATTCATACTCTTTTTTTTTTTTTGGTTTTGTTGCCAAACCAATGGTACTCTGAGCTTATTCTTAGATCTTTGCTGAGAAATCACTACTGGTGAAGCGTGGCAGAACAACTGTGGTGCAGGGAATTGAACCAGCATTGACCACATAAAAACAAGCATCTAAACTTCTGTACTATAACCTCAGTTCTCCTATGAACGATTAATAAATCCTATAAATCCTCTGAGTTTTTTGTTTGTTTTTGTTTTGGGGGCTATACCCACTAACTCTCAGGGGTTACTCCTGGCTATGTGCTCAGAAATTGTTCCTGGCTTGGGGGACCATATGGGACACCAGTAGATCAAACCGTGGTCCTTCCTAGGTTAGCGATTACAAGGCAGATGCCTTACCTCTAGCACCAATGCTCGGGCCCCTAAATCATCTGAGTTTTAACGACCCAGGTAATTAAACCAACTCTCAGATGGACAAATAGATGATTCTGAGTATACCTCAAATAAATATACTCAGTGTACTAACATATTTTACCTTATCTCTTGAAATAATCTAATGCTTGCCAAAGTAGTTTCATTTTATTAGTAATTATAGAATAGACACCATAGTATAAAACTCATTTAATGTATTTAAATATCAACAGGACGTTTTTATCACGTTAATATGGAGCATAAATTTCTAATGATTACTTTTTTGTTACTATTTCTACAAAAACAAAAATACTGGATAGTATATTTAACAAACTTTAAAGAAAATGGTTAACCATAATCATTTCTTTATATTAAGTTATCAACTTAAAATTTTAAAACAGAAACATCTATAATGATCTAAAAATAAGGTTTCAGTTGGGAAATTGCGTGAATATTCTGTATATTTTTCAATTAAAGCCATAATAATATATTCCTATTAAAAAACCTTTGCATTTTTTAGAAGTTGGAAATCTTACTTTGTTTAAACAGAACTAAAATTGTGGTCAAAGGAGTCATACATATAATTATTCAGGTGAATAATTTTGTAGAGAATTAATTTTAAGAAAGAAAATTATCACTGGGCATGAGCACTGAATGGGAACTTTCCATAATTTTTAGATATTCCTCACCTGGTTAACAATTCTATGAAAATATTGGAAATATTTACATCTGGTTTACGATTCTATGAAAAATCGGAAGCTATACTATTTACTAGAAATATTAGTTATTAAAATATTATAAACAATATTATAACAATAAAATTAATATTAAGCCAAATAAAATGTTGATTCTTGGACTGAATAAGAGAAAATATTTTTTAATAATGATTTTTATTTTGAGCAAAGTGGATTACATATCTTTCACATAACATTATAAGTACATATTAATATTGAATCAGGGGAATTCCTACCACCAAAGTTGTCCTCCCACCACCCCCAATTTTTGCATGTTAAGAAAGCTCTTGTTGACAATAATATTTTAGGTACATGTTAATTTAATATCAGGGGGATTCCCATCACCGAATTGTTCTCCCTACACCTCCGTTCCCACCCTACCTCCCATATCTACCTCTCTCAGCCCCAGGCCTGCAAGAGTAAGTGGTCTCCTCTGTGCCCAACTTGCTACTTAGTGGTCTTACACCTGTTTGGTCTTGATAGTTCCCTTATTTCCTCCTGTATCTGGGGGTCGGGACTAGATAGATCAAGTTTCATGGTTTTGTTTGAAGAAGGGAAAAGTAATACACTGGAGTAAAAATCAAATACGTCGAAAATGGGCAGAGTCCTTCTAGAGGCTCTCATCCTCGGTTTGAGGTGAAGGGGAAAACGGTGGATCACTCCAGCAGTCCAAAAAGGAGTGTCAAGTAAAATAAAATATCCAGTGAGCATTACAACAATAAAGGTAAGCACCACATAAAAGCCATGATCTTGAGATAAAAACATGGCAGAGCACATTAAGAAAGAAGAGAAAGAATATATATATATAAATATATATACTATACATATATTATTATATATTATATATATGTAGGAATGAATATATGTAACCATAATTTGAACTCGACTTCAAGTAAAAGAAGACAAATAAGAAAGATAATCATCATTGTAGCTACACAGGCATTGGACTGGAAGATGGAAGATTTTAAAGCACTAGAAAGACGTAAATCACTAAGAAAATGTCTTGGTAACAATTCGACCAAAGGACAATTCAGGAATTGAAGTAATGAACAAAGTGTTTTATGAATAGTGTAAGAAAATTTAGACAAAGAATGTAATCAGGTTACACATTTCTTGGCTTCAGGGAGGGAATTTTGTTGGTTGACCTCTGGTTGCTTGGAGGTCAAACAATAAAATAATCATTTTTTATCATCATGAATTCATTGTATCACCTCCTCTTCCACCAATTCGTAAGTATAGAATGTTTCAAAAAATAGTGAAAGTCTTTCAATATAATGTTCTTTGGGGGATGATAAGATGACCTATCAATTATTTTAATAATATAGGTTAAAATATTTAAAAAGGGAAATAATATCATTTACCCTATAATATTTGTGTACTTGTAAAATAGAATAATTTAAATAGATTAATATAAGTTAAAATATAAATATGTTTCATAATTGTCATTTTTATTTTATGGACACTATTCAAGCAACTAAACAAATTCATTAAATCCTACTTCTTAAATAGAATTATTCTGTTCAAAAATGCCCTCTTTGAGTGTCTTTGCAGTAAGAATTGTCTTTAATATGTCTAATAAAGAATTTAGTGGTTCAGGGGCCCGGGAGATAGCATGGAGGTAAGGCGTTTGCCTTTCATGCAAAAGGTCATCGGTTCGAATCCCGGTGCCCCATATGGTCCCCTGTGCCTGCCAAGAGCAATTTCTGAGCATGGAGCCAGGAGTAACCCCTGAGCACTGCCGGTTGTGACCCAAAAACCATAAATAAATAAATAAATAAATTTAAAAAAAGAATTTAGTGGTTCAAACTTCTTTTTTTCAAGAAACAAAGAATAAAATATATTATATGTAAACTACTGATTTTCTCATATAAAAATTTTAAAATATTATAAGTACACATACCTATATAACATAAACCCTCACATTATTCTGAATTATGTGAATAGTTTTTCTAGTTATAGGAACCAGAATAATAGCACAGGCGTTAGGCAGGACCCTTACAAGTGACCAAACTTGATTTGATTCCTACATCCACTTGATTCCATGGCCATTACTCATGTGGTTGGGGAGGACCTTAAGCACCACTTGAGTGGTCTGGGCCATTCTTGACACTAAAGATTCTAGGTATACTCAGACCCTGAGCTGCTTGCCCAATTAGGTGAGAATCACAGAGTGGGATCTGTGAGTACCACTTGGGAAGCACCCTCAAAAAAATTATTGAGACTAACAAATAAGATGAGATGCTGGGATTCAAACCATTGTCTATCCTGGGTCTGCCACGTGCAAGTCAAACATCTTACCTGCTGTGCTACCTCTTTTGCCCCTAAATTGGAATCTATAAAATGTGCTTTTAGTCATAGCAAATAATTGTTAAAAAGGTTATATCATCTATGTAAGATCCTATATAATTTCATCATATTTATGAAGATAAAAGAAAGGGTAAACAAATTAATTGACAAGCTGGAGCTTGCAGAGCTATACCTGGCAAGGCAGGGCCTGAGCAGCATCTCACATTCTCAGCACCCTGAACAAACCTTTCAGCCTGTCCATGAAAAACCATTCGTTGGTCCCCAGAGAAGTCCCCCTCAAACACTAATGTTTTTCTAGTTATAATTCATTCTTCTCAGCATGTCTAATAATACTTTAAACAATTTTATTTGTTTGGGGGTCACATTGGTTTTTAGCAATTTG
The DNA here is from genome assembly GCA_004027635.1 of Crocidura indochinensis. Taxonomy (NCBI): domain Eukaryota; kingdom Metazoa; phylum Chordata; class Mammalia; order Eulipotyphla; family Soricidae; genus Crocidura; species Crocidura indochinensis. Next base: position 45,171 of record PVKC010000166.1, on the reverse strand, counting down.
AGGGCTTATCCAAGGCTCTATGCTCAGAGATCATCCTGACAGGACTAAGGACACCACATGGGCTGCTGGAATTACCAGAGTGAAAAGAAAGTGTCTTACACACTGTACCATCACTCAGGCTCCTCAAAATATTTTTAAAAGCATTATTCAAAAAATACATTTTAGCCAAATAAATATAAAGTTTATAAATGATGTTCATTGTATATATAATTAATATTTGAACCATGGTAAAAAGAATAAAAACAATTTAAAAATGTTTATAGATTTCTGAAAGTCTCTTCTTTATTTCTTTAAGCTAACACTTTCATTGAACTTATGTATTTTAGTACTAGACTTCATAGAATTCAACAAGAATCCTCTATGTGTCCTTATAAAATTTTTTATACCTGGAGAAACAAAAAGTGATAGAAAAACTATAATACAATTTTTTTGCCTTTTTTTCCAGTTTCAGCAGGTGGCAGAATACATTAACTATAAAAATATCTTGAATCTGTAAACGATATGCCAGGCAGAAAGCTCAAATATCTTGTCCAAGTCAGTCAGACACTCATTACCATATTTTTATTGAAAAGCAAAACACATTTACTCATTTTTATTTATTTTTTTATTTTATTAAAGTACCAGGATTTACTAAGTTCTTCCTAGTTAGTTTCAGGTATATGATGTTCCTGTATCTATCATTATCAGTGTCAACTTCTTTCTTCAGTTTGTCCTCAACTCCCTAACAGGTCCTTAACTCCAGCTGAGACCATTTGCTATTACCTTTTTTTTGCTTTGTTTTGTTTTGTTGTTTTTGTTGTTGTTTTGGGGCCACACTGGCACTAAGGGGTTACTCTTGGCTATCCGCTCAAAATAGCTCCTGGCAGGCACGGGGGACTATATGGAACTCCGGGATTCGAACCAACCACCTTAGGTCCTGGATTGGCTGCTTGCCAGGCAAATGCCCGCTGTGCTATCTCTCCAGTCCCACCATTACCATTTTTTTACCCAGTTAACAGGAGTGTTGATGTGACCATTTATAAGAAAGTTTTAAAGACAATGTTTGTGAGACCTGTGTATCTCTAAAATAACATTGAATGAACATAAAGGTGTCTTTCATATTTTAAGCATTCAGTTAAGACAAAGAAGGATAATTAAGAAAACACATCCCAATCAATGTATCTTGACTAATGAGTAACAGGGAAAGGATGATGCTGTTACTCCTCCTCTGTAATCTTTGGGGGTGTGTTGGTATCTCTATTTAGCTCAACACAAATTTACATTTAAAATGGTTTAATGCTTGGGTTTCAGATAGGACTGAGAGATGATCTGAAAATAGTAAAGAAGGCTGTTTCTTGCTAGCCTTGATGGCAGATAATGTGGAGAGGTGACTTATACTCTGCTTAGAACTATTTTTTTCAATATTCTTAGGGTTCTTTCATAAATTCAGTGAAAAAATGGTAAACGTTTCCTCTGTCAATATCACAGCACAAATAACTCTTCTCTTTGATATATGACACACAAAAAATGGAGAAAACAGGAACCTTTTCCCAAAGACTATTAAGCCAAAAAGCCCAAACCCAGAGTTTCTAATTTATATAATTGGTACCTGAGCCAGGACTCTTCGTGGTGGTGCATGATTCATGCATAGAATATAGCTGGAAATAGATGTCTTATACAAATCCCTTAAGAAGTCAGCTGTTTTCCACAGTAAGAACAACTTCCAGCCAGGCAACTCTTCCTTCCTTTCAACATTCTTGAAATCATTGCTGAATTTATTGACATCCATGATGCCATTGAATGATTCATTTAGAATGAAGACCTTTTAATGCATTTTCAGATTTATTTTTCATGTACTCGACAAGACAGCTAGCTTACAATAAAAAGGAATTGAGAATATGTTTTATAAACTATTTCTTAGGTTTATTTCCATTGTTTATTTCTCTTGTCAGGAGTTCCTTGGAAGCATATTTATGAAAATTTTCTTTTAATACACACACATATATATAAAGGTTATATATTTATATATAAAGGCTTATATATACATATATAAAGGTCACTGAGAAATATGATTCCTATTCTCTTAGCCTAAAATAGTGTTTTTAAACACAGCATTTTAAAATATGTTAGGGTTTAATATTTTTACTATTCTTATATATCTTTGTTTTCATGGCTCAGTTCTGGTTTTGTCTTCAGAGATTATTCTTGATGGGTTTTAGGGGAACATATGAGATATTGGGACATAATCCAGGTCAGCAGCATGCAAGACTGGCATGCTATGTATTGTACTATTGCTCTGGTCCTTAACATTTTTATTGATACGACTGTAAAGATAGTTCAAGGCACTTGAGAATATATTTGCATGCCAGAGACCCCAGTTCTATACCCAGAACCATATTTTATGGTCCCTGAGTCTAATTTAGACTCTCCTGAACACTGAGCTATCCCCAAGTACCACTAATTGTAGCCTAAATTTTTTTAATGATGCCAATTTATTTTGAAATAACCAACCACTCTTCCTTTCTTTTACTTTTAAAAAAGTGTTTAATATCTGGCCATGCTCAAGGACTACTTCTGGTTCTAGTCTCAAAGTCACTCTTGCTAGTGCTCATTGAACCTTGTGGTATTGGGGATCAAATTCAGGCTACATGTAAGATATATCTGTGTTGGGTCTGTGATCTGTCTCCTTATCATCTCTCTCTCTCTCTCATTTATATTATCTTATATTACACTATAGATATCACCTTTGAATTTTTAAAATGCCCATATTTCTGGACCCATTACCTTTTTTAATACATAAGAGAAGGCTCAGTGTAAGAGATCTTTGTATTCATTATTTGTTTAAATTTGATAATAGTAATCAACTTAATATCCTTAAATAAAGTATTAAATTGTATGTCATAATTATATTTTTCTTTTCCATACATTATACTGTTTGGTTAGAGCACCAATTTCTAAATAGGATTTGAACTACTCTAGATCTTAGAAAACCCATAAAAACCTAGGTTTATGTAAAAAGTGTTATTAAGAACCAATGGTATTATAGAGCTAGAAAATTCAATTAAATTTTTAAGATTTAAATTGCAGTTAATATGCTTTTTTACTTCATTTCCTTTCAATTAAAATATATAGTAACATTTATTTTGCTAAAGCAAACTTAACTAATGGTAAAAAATTCTAACCATAAAGAAAGCTCCCCTCAGCAGTTTTTTAGCACTCAACTACAAAATAAATGTTAGAATACATATCATGAGTCACCCCTAAGCAATCGATCTAACAATTTGGAGAAGTCACTAAATTAAATTTAAATGGTAAAAAAGAAATGTAGACATCTTTGAGTAAAAGACAAATGCCAGGTATCACTCATATGTTATAAATAAAAGATTTTTTTAAAGCTAGACCTTCATTTTTATTGTCTTCAGCAACCTTTTATTCAATTAAATTTATGTATTATGCTGATGAATTATTATTAAAACATAAAGTTGCTATAAAACTTCTCACTGCTATTAGGTAAGCCACACTCATTTTTAATATTTGTTTGTTTGTTCATTTATTATGTTTTTTTGGGTGCCACACACAGTACTACTCAGGAATTACTCCTCACTCTGGGCTCAGAAATTGCTTGCGACAGGCTCCAGGGACTATATGGAATTTTTATTTATTTATTTATTTATTTATTTTTGGTTTTTGGGTCACACCCGGCAGTGCTCAGGGGTTACTCCTGGCTCCATGCTCAGAAATTGCTCCTGGCAGGCACGGGGGATCATATGGGGCACCGGGATTCGAACCGATGACCTTTTGCATGAAAGGCAAACGCCTTACCTCCATGCTATCTCCCGGGCCCCGACTATATGGAATATTAAAAACCAAATTTGGGTCAGTCTCATGCAAAGCAAATGTCCAACCCACTGTGCTATCACTCTGGATCCAATGCTTATTTTTTTTTACCTGCTCTTCCTCTGCTTTAGAAAAGCCAATAGAAAAAAAAAAAGAAATAGCCAAAAGAAAGAGTTGGGGTATGAAAATAAACTTAAATACTATATAATTAATTTATTATATTCTGACTAAAAATAGTTCGTATTAATTTGAAAGTATATATTTTGTATCTTCTACTTAAGCCTTTTTAATAATCATAGTCTTTATTCTTATCAATAATCTAGAAAAGCGATTTATCCAATGAATCCTTATACAATAAAAGCAACTACTGTTTTATTAAAAGCATGTCCTTATGGGGCCGGTGAGGTGGCGCTAGAGGTAAGGTGTCTGCTTTACAAGCGCTAGCCAAGGAAGGACAGCAGTTTGATCCCCTGGTGTCCCATATGGCCCCTTCAAGCCAAGGGGCAACTTCTGAGTACTTAGCCAGTAGTAACCCCTGAGCATCAAACAGGTGTGGCCCGAAAAAACAAACAAAAAAACAAAATAAACAAACAAAAAAGTATGTCCTTATATACTTTAACTTAATGACTTAAACTCTTAATTAATGTACTCTTTGAGTTATTTTTCCTTTTGTTTTTAGAAATAATTTTAAGTGTAAATTGGATACGGCTATTTAATTTCATCCAGTTAGAAAAGCCCTCCATAAAACTTGCCACAAATACCACAATTTCCCATAAAATATTTCTCTTGAACACAAAATAAAAAGTAGGACATGCATCCTAAAGTTATGTCTAATATAATCAAATATTTTGACTTTTGAGTGTCATGGATGATTAAAAGCAATAGTTAAATCATAAGGGATTAAGAGAACTAAGAGAATTAATTTCACAAAAAATCAAAAAGGTATTTACGTTCACAAACTTTCTTGTTGCTTATTTTTGAACAGCTAATAATAAAGATAATGATTCCTTGTGTGAAGTGAATCAGTTCAGTATGAAGCAATTGATTTTTCCCCTAAAGCAAGAAACTAACAATATTTGTAAAATTAATTAGATGTCCTAGATGAGATTCAAGTGATTTCTTTATTGGTTATTACAGTCAATATAATGAACTTATTATAACTAGTACAAAACATGTCTTCTATTAAGCTGAATATGAATTCTAGAGAGTGTTCAAACATCTAAACTAATACACACACAAAATAAATGGAATTCAGACCAAAGCAGATAATATGTTAATGTCAAATATCAGTAAAATAAATTAACTTCAGTGTTAAAGAATTGTATTTTGAATATGTAATATCTCTGAAAAGGGCTAAATACTTCCAAAACATCTTCTCTCATGTTTTTATTCTTTTACAAATAATCTCTTATATATTATATATAAGCACCAAATGGAGTCCTTGCAACTGTGGGCTGATATAAATGAGACTGTACACATAAGACTGTATTAAAGATGTTTAGCAATCATAACTTTAAGTGAAAATAAAAGGTGATTCAAGTACTTAAAGCAAGATTAAATTGCATCAAATGAACTGTATAATCTTCTAAAACAATTGAACAGATAGAAAAACAGACTGACATAAAACAGCCTACATAAAATTCTTCCACTGCAACCAATGTCTTAAAACTAAGTGACTAAAACCATGATTTCCAGGCAAGCAAAACTGATGTTTAGTACTCACTTTAAATAAGGGATCTTCATGTTAAATAGTAAAAAAATAATAACACTCAAGATCATTGACTGCAAATTGAAATGATAAGGAAATAGCTATTCTTTAAATATAAATTATTCCAATTAGTAAAGGGGTATTTGTTTTATATTATGCAATCAAAATGTATTTGGATAGAAATGAGGGAAGTTTATGATATTTTTTATATAAAGGGAACATGAACAAATGATTAGGGATTGAAAACGAAAGAGAGGAATAATAATAATAAATGATTTTAGTTTTACAAAAACCAATTAAATATGAACTTGGGCAAAGAGAAGAAAGAAGGTGAAATAAAATATTAAAATATTTGAAAATATTTCAAGGTACTATGATGCAACTTTTCTAAATTGGATAAATGAGAAACCAAAATAAACAAGAAGAGTAAAAAACTATTAAGAAAAATCCACTTTTTTTGGTCATTAAAAATAAAAAAATAAAAACCCAATTGTTAAGAAAACTCAGAGTTTACTTAAGAAAAATGAGTATCATGGTCAAATGAGGTACAAAGAAAAAATCTTGAAACTAAGGAAAATTATTCACTGACAATGAAAGAATATTAAAGAAAATATTTATGTGTATTAAAATTATCTTGAGAAATCTAAAAGCTCATAACTATTTTCACCATATTGTAAGATTATATTATTAATAAAGCTATTTCATGGGGCTGAAATGATAGTACAGTGGCTAGGTTGCTTGACTTGCATGCTGCTGATCTGCGTTTGATTCTCAGCATCCACATGGGATGTCAGGAGAGATTTCTGAGCGCAAATTCAGGACTAACCTGAGTGCTTCTGGATGTATCTCCAAAGCAAACAAATAAACAACAGCAAAAAGCTATCTTATGAGCTGGGAGAACAGTGAATAGAGGTCTTGCCTTGCATGAAGCCAACACATTCAATCATGCTACCCTTTATGGTCCCCAAACCTACTAGGAATGTTCCCTGAGAACAAAACTAGGAATAAGCTCTGAGTACTCTCAAGTGAAACCGGCCAAACAAAACAAAACAAAACAAAACAAAAGCAATTTTATTGTGCTTATCTCAAATAAATTAAAAAATTTTACATTGAAATAACAAGATAGTAGATTAAAAAAACTTAAAAAATAGACAGCTCATATTTATTTATTTGAATCTTTTATATGGTCGAATCTTCTAATTTGACTGACAGATCTATTGCAAATTCTAACAAATTCAATTGCCTTATTTTCAGAAATTGATATATTATTACACACAGAGAGAATGAGATAAGAGATAATGTTGATATTAAAAAGACAATCAAATTGAGAAGATCACTAAAGATTTCAAAATGTTCTACAAAACATAATCAATATGGGGTTCACTAGAGAGGGAGAAACAAAATGATCTAGGGAATAGATTTGAGAGTATATAAAAACTGTTCTTAACATTACAGCCAGCTAACTAGAAACATGGTTGGCTAGACAGCTCAGTAGAGAAAGAATTATTCTTTCAATAAATCTTGTATTCATTCATATGCAAAAATGAATTTGGAACTACATTGTAAAAGTGAATCAACACAATAAATCAACACCTACTTATGAAAGTCAAAATATAAAACTTTTAGAAGAGAAACATTGGAATTATAAATTATAGTCTCCTGGTAGACTAATTTTTAGGTTAGAGATCCAAAACACAAAAATCAAAAGAGCAAAAGACAAATTAGACTCAAAATGTAAAAGACTTTTTAGTTTCAAAGGACCTGTCCAGAAATAGAAAATAAAGCCTACACACTGTGTGGGCATACTTGAAAAACATTTATTTTTTGTAATACTTATAGTCAGAATCTATTAAAATTTATTGCATCTTATCAATAAAATGGTCAATTTAAAAATCTGACATAGAATTTGAAGATAAATTTTGCTAGAGAAAATAGATAAAATGGAAATAATCACAGGGAAAGATGGCTAACATTACTCATAAAGAAAATACAAATCCAAATATTAAAAATAAATTCACACTCAGTAGAAAGACTAAAATAAGTTTAGAAAATAACAATTCTAGGTGAGGACATGGAGATTTGAGTCTTAACTAATAAATTGCAAAATCACAGTTATTTTGTTGAAAGGTTAGGCAGTCTCTTATAATGTTGATTATGTATACACCAACATTTGATATATAAAATTTAACTATGAGCCCCAAAATAATTAAAACTCATATTTTCATAGTAACATAAACAAATATTTATGTTGCTTTATTTATAGAGAATTAAAATAATCCAAATGTCTATTGAATGAAAAAAAATCAGTTAATATTTTTTGAAATAGAATATGAATTAAAATAATTAAATATTTACATATGTTTTAACACGGACAAAGCTCAAGTATGATAATAAATGGCCTATAAAATAACATATCCCATAATCATATTAATATAAAATTTCATGATAAGCAAACACAGAAAGAAAGAACATAGGTTAATGACTATCAGTGTACAAGAGAGATCAGATTACAAGTTAATATTTACGTATTTTAGGGGAATGGGTGATAAAATATTCTAAAATTGAATATTTACTTTGGTTGCAATTTTATGAGACTTTAATCACCTATTAATAACCTTTGTTTTTGAAATGGGGAATGAATTTAAAGGAAATATTTTTTATCTATAATACAGATTTCGGTTTCTTTATTCAAATTTCTTAGTGAAACTTACAAATATAAATAAAGAATAAATCTGTTGGTACTTTTTTCTTCTCTTTACATCGATCTTTATACTGTCATGAAATTACATGAATTCAAAAAATTTACTTAATGGAACACAACTAAATAAGATACATAGTTCATTATTTGACAAAACCAGAAATTGCTAGGAATCAGTTCATATTTGTTTGAATATCTCTCAAATTCAAATATTAGGAATACATTTTTTCACACAAAGCAAAATTTATTTTAATTAAAATTCTACTTCAAAAAACTCAACAATTTTAAAAGTTAAAAATCAACACAAAATCACAATTACTTGAAGAAGAAATGTTCTAAGTGTCTATTGTCTTAAAAAAAAAAAAAGCAACTAAAGTAGAATGTGTCCATATTTAGATTGTCACTTTTCTTTCAAGCTAAATTGTGTGGAATATATTTTACAGATTCCAGTTACATGTTTCAAGTTTTAAGTCTCTTTCTGTTTGAGAATTGCTAGGTTTCTATGATAATCCATGAACAGTAGAGCATCAATATTCATTTTTTTTATTAAACTTAAGTATATAATTTGCTGATAAAAACAAAAAAACAGTAAAACTAAAATTCTATCAGATGTGTATTCAACTTTTTTTTGTGGGGGGAGAGCCACCCCTGGTGATGCCCAGGGATTACTCCTGGCTATTAGCTCATAAATCCATCCTGGCTTGGGGGACACTATGGGACACTGAGATTGAACCCAGGTTTATCATGGGTCAGCTGCTTGCAAGGCAAATGCTCTACCACTGTGTGCTATCAATAGGCCTCCAACATTCTTCAGTTTATGATCCTGCAGAATGATACTTGTCCTACACAGACCAATAGTTCTAACAAAGGCAGTAATTGAGTGATTTTCAAACTTTCTATAATGGATGGCACCATTACATAAGCTAGTATTTGAAGATCACTGCACTAGAGTGAAAAGTTTCTTATACCAATACATTCTGGCATTGAATCAACAAATTTCATCTTTTTGATAATGCATAGCCTTTAAAAATTTTATTTTTCTTAAATAGTGGTTAATAACATACTTCATAAATCAATATATATGTAGTGTACTTTCTATGCTTTACATACTATAGCATATAATTTATGTTTGACTAGACATTAAAGTCTATGAGGGAAAATGTTTTCTTATGTGGTGACTGCAAATGAATGATATAAAATAAGATGAATAGTTCAGGCAAGGAACTCTTTATAGTACATTTTAATGATTGTGAAAATGAATTCTATTGAATCATTGTGCTTTTAGTAATGACCTGTTTGTTGTTAATATTTTTTAGATAAGTGACCAATATTTATTTTACTATCATTTTTGTACAAAATGCTTATCCATCAAACAGGCAATCTTTCATACTTCAGCAACCCTTCAATGTTAATGGCATTATAATAATCAGTTTGGAGGATAATAAATAATGAGAATCAAAGCTTCCCAACTCTGTTGCTTCACTATCTTTTCTTCAATTATGTTTATAAGCTTTAGTTTGTCATGATTCTTCGACAAACAATAGGGAATGATTTACAAATGAACCCACTATTATAAATATATATATTCATGCACACAATACAAGTCAGGTGGCAAAATAGGTAATTGAAAACAAAATTACATAGACACAGTATTTACAGTATCTCTGTTCCTCTACAGAACATGGTATGTATCATTATAAATTGTTTATTTGCAGATCCAAAGACATGGAGATAGTAGTACTTCAAGGTGATATGGTTTATGATACACCAATTCATGGCTTTCTGATGGTATTTTCATATATTTCTAATAATTATATATAACTGATCATTATTTTAGTTTAATAACAAACATCTTAGAATTTCACAGGTACTCTTTGACTATCGTTTTGTGTTCTAAACTAACAAAGAAAAATAGAACATCAACTATTTTATAAAACATTTACACTGATGACAGAATTAAGAGTTTGGACTTTTGAAAATTTATATGAAAATATATAGATGTAAGTCTTAAGGGCTAAAGTTTAAATTTATTTCAGAAAAACATCTAACCATGAAGTTTTATGCTATAGAACTAAGCTCTTAATTCAAGATTTTGTTTATCTGTTGAAGTATAAAAAAGAAAAATTTATATATTTATTATTAATATGTCCATTAGAATGAAATATTTTGTACATTCTTTTTTCTAATTTATTGCATATAAGTCTAAACATTGGGAATTTTAAAAACTTATAATTGAGTCAGAGAAATAGTACAGCAAGTAATGTACTTTGAATATAACACCATGAGTACTATGATTTTGACCAGAAGTAAGCCCTGAGCATGTCAGAGCATGTTCCAAATCCATATGTAAATTAAGTAAAATTAAAGACTGAGAGAGAAAGAAATTGTATTTAATAAAATATAAGGACATCTTTAATTTGCAGGTTAAAACAGACTTTCCAATGCAGATCAATGTCAGGAGCACCTAACACACTTAAAACTTATCAGATAACCATTATATAAATTAAAAAAAAACTTCACAAACTTAAGCAAATATCTTTGGGGCCAGAATAGTAGCACAGCAGTTGAGCATTTGCCTTGCACGCAGCTCACCCAGGACAGACCTGGGTTCGATTCCACAGCGCCCCTATGGTCTCCTAAGCCAAGAGTGATTTCTGAATGCATTGCCAGGAGTAACCCCTGAGAACACCGGATGTGACCCAAAAGCCAAAAGGGAAAGATTCACATTCTCATAAGGAGCTCTTTTATTCTTTTAAAATTTATTTTTGGTTTAGACCACTCCTGGCAGTGCTTAGGTTTTCAAGTTCAGTGGTAGCATATAGAGGATGGGGGATTGAACATGGATAAGGGGGATTCACTTTATTCTTTCTACATAGCAAAAGAAAATGGGGAGAAATTCTTAGTGAAAATAGAAGCAACAGAAGAGATCAAGATTATAATAGTTTAAGTCAATTGATTGGAATTCTTTGCCTCTACAATTATGGTCTGTCTATCTATCATCCACTAGTCATATACCTTTTGATGATACTATATAGTAAATACATATACAATTTTCTATCAATTTTCATAAGTTTGGGGATTACCATGACACTTTTAAGGAAGAAAAATATTTTATATAGAGTGTTTAGAAGACTCTTCAGATCTCCTCAATCAACTGAACAGGGCAATACTTGATATAACAAGTGAAACTCATGAGGTATTAATATTCTTATACTAAAATAATTAGCCTAAGCATGTTTTATAAAGAAATTATATCAAATTTCATTAAATTGTCAATATATTACAATATATTCAGATTCCTAGATTTAGTAAATGTCAATATTTACAAGAATATTTGTGTTTTGTATTTATACATAAATTAGCCAGTTTTAGCAATAATAGGATTTGGTCTTTATATGAAAATCAAATTTAGCCAATATACTGTCTTTAATTTTTCAACTATATCTATACAAACAACATTTAATTATACATACTTTGAGTATGATATCTAGTAATAAATGTGGTAAAAAAAGTATGTTGAAAGTCTCACATGGGTCAGAAAAATCATAAAAACACAAGCTGTCAAATTATATATTTTCTATCCTCCACCAGCATGTTTCAAATGGAAATGAATAGAGATGAATTGCAGGATTTTTGCAATGATATAAGTTTTTTTTTTTTTTTTGACAGTGCCTGTGCATAACAAAGCTGTTAATGGAAGCTGAAATTGTCCTCAATTATACCCAGTGACTAAAGGTGGGTCAGCCTAACATTTGCAGCTCTTAACATGTCTCTGATTTTTGTCAGGGTTACAAAACTAATAGTATTCTATGAACTTTTGTCCTTACTTAAAAGTTAAAACTTGAGAAGAATGTAGAACATACATTTTGATTTTTGTTAAAGATTTTTCCTTTTAGGTATGTAGATGAACCCCCAAATTATCTCCATAAAATTGTATCTGGAGCAAACAAGGATAGATTTGAGTTTCAGAGCTGGGAATTTAATTTAACCTTTTAAAAATTGAATGAACAAATATTAGGGGCCCGGGAGATAGCATGGAGGTAAGGCGTTTGCCTTTCATGCAAAAGGTCATCGGTTCGAATCCTGGTGCCCCATATGATCCCCCGTGCCTGCTAGGAGCAATTTCTGAGCATGGAGCCAGGAGTAACCCCTGAGCACTGCCGGGTGTGACCCAAAAGCCAAAACAAATATTAAACATTCTATATTCTAGGGATGAGATACAGAACTAATAAAAACAAACACGTCTCACGGATTTAGGGTTTAAAATGAGGAAACAGATTATAAATAAGCTATTTTTGTCAAAATTAAAATGACTGGGTCAGAACAATAGCACAGTGCCTAGCAGGAGTCTCAAACTCGCGGCCTGTGGGCCATTTGCAGCCCTCCGTACAACATTTTGTGGCCCTGCCCTAGAGAAATCTTTTTTTGTTTTGTTTTGTTTTGTTTTAGTTGTTTGGGTCACATCCCCCAATGTTCAAGGCTTACTACTGACTTTGCACTCAAGGATCCAGCCTAAATCCATGCAGCATTGCAATAAATTCCCCCTTTATATCAGCCTATACTGACTATGTTGTATGACCCAGTTCAATACTTTGCACATCTTTTATAGAGTTAGTTGCATGTGAGCTCCAAGAAGAAAGTCCTCATTAAACCCCCACAACCTGGAAGGTCATTACAGATACTAGAACTGATCTGCTCAATCATTATTGTTCTTATGAATCCTCATTTTCTAAAGTTGTGCATATTTCTAGTATTCTCCATTCTGAAGACAAAAAGTAAATGATAAATTAAGGTTCTATTGTCTAAAGTGTCACATACTTTCAGTATAGTTTATTTAGTTAAGTTGTGTTTAATATCATTAGAATGGCTATGGTCTCTCAGATTCAGTTTCCTGAAAAAATTTACCCAGGGATTTCTGCATACCTAAATGTGAAAGCTACATGTTTTATTTTAATTTATATTTATGGAAGCATATAAATGTGAGCAATGTGTGACCTAAGACCTAACTTAATCAAACACATTTGAATCCTTTCTGAAAAATTTCAAATGTCATGTCACTGTAACTCCCTCATCTCAAATATTCTATTATTATAATATGGATTATTTTCTCACATGATATAATACATTTATTTCCTACAAGGAGAATTTTATTAAAATGTGTTTCATAAACATGGGTGCAATTGATTTTTAAAACTTGTCAGCTTATCAAAACCATAATGATAATTTTCCAAGTAAGTGTTATAATTAGGACAAAGCAGGAAATATTTGTCATTTTCTGTCAATACAATGATCCTTTTTTTTAATTCGGAGCAGATGGATATTCAGACATCAAAGGGAGATGCTTGAAACACCAAGCATGTATTATTAAAGCTCACCAGCTGAGGCTCACTGACAAGAGGAATAATCATAAAACATCACCTTTTATTTCATCAGAGGAAGTTGTGCTTGCTCAACATCTGAAGCTCAACATCCAAAAAGCGATTTCACACAAGTGACATCCTACTCAAAACAGCTGTCTGCAGGCAAAATAAATGGGATTTAATCTGCCATAAAATAAGTTGCACAATTTATTTTTCTTGAGGAAGTCATGCCGTGGTGACATTGGTGATTTGTAACAATTTTGCTTCAAAATGAAGCATCTCTTCCATGCCAACCACATATTAATCCAAGTATGTAAAATTTTCATCCAGAAAAAAAGGAAATCTAGAAAGTCAGCTTATTTTATACAGTATCTGATACTTAAGAGTTGCCTTCTTTTAGCTATTTAATTCAGAGAAAGTTAGGATTTAGAAGTCAGTTGGTCCTTAAGGTTGGATTTTATAAAATTGCCAACCAGCCAATAATAATATACAAAATGACAACCTCATATGATTCAAACTAATATTGAAGAAGGAAAAAATTCTGCAAAATATAGTAAAATTCCAGTAAGAACATCTCAAGCAAATGAGATTTATAATCCCTTCCAAATGAACTTTTTCCAACCAAAATGTTCTTATAGGTGACTTACAGAGCACCTATAAATACTTACAGCACTCAATTAAAGTTTCTATATTGTTCATATTCTGTGGGAATTGTTAAGACTTTTCATGATAAAGTTGTACATTTATTCATCTATTTAATTGTTTTGGTTCTAATATTTTAGTGACAAAGGAAATTAAAGCAGTAATATATATTTAACTATAACATTTTTTCTATTAGTTATGGTATTTAAATTCTAATTAAAGCAAACATTGATCTTAGATTACATCTTTTCTAGTGATATTTTGCAGGATGTTTTGTGTTCAAAATTAGACTACAAGGTAATATTATTCCTTTCTGATTACTACTTTCTCTTATACTACTTATTCACTTATTCACCTTCTATATTAGAATGTTAATAGTTTTTGATAAAACTAGTTACAAGATTTTTCTCTTAGTGATAAAGTATCACTTAGTATATCTAAATTAAATATAAATTTCAATAAAGCTAAGCTTAATCTTAAATTGGTTTAATCAAATTTAAATACATTACTCTCTCCTCCTGTAGAGAATATCATCTCCACAGCAAACTTCTAGAATATTCTGAACCTATTTATGTATGCTTATAGAAGCCAATTAATATATTCATCATTAATATTTAATATATAATAATAATGTTTTTATATTTTAATAAAAAATTGAGAGGAAGATAAATCTTCAAGATGCTTTCCTTCTAAATGCTTCTATTCAAAGTTTTTCTTGACACTTATAGGTACTTAGAATTTATGAATACAGAAATTTTTGCATAAATTAATTTGGAATTCTGCATTTTTCAAACATATTATTTTTTATCTATTTTAACTTTATTTTAGGCACTGTGGTTTATGATATTATTAATGGTAAAATTTTATTATGTATGCATACTTAATTTTATGTATGCATAATAGATTCTAGTATCACATCTCTCACCAAAGATTTCACCAAACATTTGTCCACCATTGTGCCAGTGATTTCACTCCCATTCTGGCCCATCATTGCTTGAGAATCATAAGCTATTTTTTTTCTGAATTTGATAAAACTATTTTACATATGTACTTATAGATCTAGGAAATAGAGTCACTATGTATTCCAGGATTCTTTTCCACCACACATGGCAACTAATTTATAAATCCAAACTTTGATTCAAAATATATTTTTCAATATTATATGAGATAAACTAATATATCATCAGAAATCAAAACAGTTTTTTTCATTTAGAGAAAATTCGTCAACTAAAGAGAATATTTCCTAACATTTGCTTATCTCCAAATTCTTACAAGGTTTAATCTAATATTATATTTTGATTTTAAAGCAAAATTATCCTGATAATTACATCTAAGTAAATCTTATAATCATTGAGAGTGACTGGCTCACAATAAAAGTGAGATATAAAAATTGCTTTTCTCACAGTCTAGTGGAGTGTTTGATAGAATGCCAGCACTAAAACATTATTGTTGACTCTCATCTCAGAATCTTTATATGCACTTTAGTGTTCGTATTTTTACCATATAAAATAGAAAATCACGACCATTTTTCATCTATTTTACAATCTTTTCACAGTGCTATCTTCCAACTTGAATAGTTATAAACCCATGTAACCTGAATTGTTTGCTTTTGGAACTTTCCTTAACATATAATTGGTGATTTTTTGAGTAAAATAGTACTTGAAATGTAAAGATTTTTTGATAGGTGAAATATCCTTTTTAATTCTAAATTGAATGATTATAAAGACTTCTGGACACTCAGAGACATGGAAAATGTAAGATTTTTATGGTAATATGTATCTTTAAAGAAATCATTTTGCCAATGATGTATCTATAAAACTTAACTCTCTTGAAGTAGGCATGAAAAATATTGAATAATTACAAAGAAAAACAGACCTATTTAAACTATTAAATGTCATAATGCATTTGTGTAACACATACAGTATTGACAAGTATGGGATCTTGACAGTAACCTGAAATTAACATAAACTGCTATAAAGTTATTATGTGGCATAATAAATATATAAACTATATAATGATTACAAGAAAATAAAACATGTTATATAAAACAATATAGAATGAATGCTATAAAATTTCCATTTCAATCTATTTTTAGATTTGTTTTAAAGGCATGTTGAATATAGACAAAACAACAGAAAAGAAACATCATTTCATGATTCATATTACGAGTAATAGGAACTTTTGAAGTCATACTGTATATGCATCCACATTACTGAAATTTTACTGCCAATTTTGAAGTGCATGACAGTTGTTCTGAAGCTTTTCTTTTTTTTATTTTTATTTATTTATTTATTTATTTATTTATTTATTTATTTATTTATTTATTTATTTATTTGGTTTTTGGGTCACACCCGGCAGTGTTCAGGAGTTACTACTGGCTCCATGCTCAGAAATTGCTCCTGGCAGGCATGGGGGACCGTATGGGGCACCGGGATTCAAACCGATGACCTTTTGCATGAAAGGCAAACGCCTTACCTCTATGCTATCTCCCGGGCCCTGAAGCTTTTATTTTCACAAAACTGATGGATACCTAGATTTTGTTGCAAAACAATTTTGATATTTGTAGTGTGGCCCGAGATTTGCAGGTTTAATAAATAATGCTGGTGTTCTATAGAGCAAACTTTGAAAAGCAAGTGTCTATGTTTTTTAAGAAGCCAAATGGATTTCTTTGCAATTATTACTAATGATTATCTGTGGGAGAGCTTTGAGTCTGAGTTTTCTTCTAATTAGTAGCAGAGAGGAAGAGATGTTTGAGAAATCAAGTACCCAACTGTTTCCTTAGCTAGGGTTTTGAAACAAACAGGGGTGGAGAGTGTGTGTACTCATGGTACAGCAGTCACCCTCCTCTGCCTGCATTAAGGGAAGTGTGTCAACGACTCTCCCGTGGCTCTCTTCATTTTGAACTTGCATTCATCTCAGCATACAAAGTTTAGAGAATTGTCAGATCCAAATATCCCCTATCTCCAAGGTTAAGCCCCAGCTTATTTCACACATTTCAACATTTTCCATGTGGATGCTGTTAAGGTTGCCTGGAATTTGGAGATAAGCCCAGGATTAGTCCTGCTTTAAAGTCATCATGAAACCTTGTTACAGGCCTCAAGTTAAGTTGTTAAAAGTATTTCTGTGAGCTTACTGGAAAAAAAAACATTGCATCTACTAACTTTGTAAGCTTCAGATAGCACAAAAACATTGTGGAAAACTCACCTGTAGGCCTGTGCCTTCATGGTTTTATAGAGAGAGGCAAAAACAACATTCTGTTTGCCAAACTGGCTCCAGGAAAAAAATTTAAATTGAGAACTACTCAATTTATTTCTTTTTCATTTTGTGATTATTATTTTTGTGTCATACCTGGCTATACTGAAGGCTTACTCCTGACTCCGGGGCAGCAGTGTTCAAGGAACATACACAATACTGAGGATTGAACCTGGATCAGTTCTGTGCAATACTCAGCACTATACTATTTGGAATTGTTCATTTGTTTAAAATATTTTAATAACTGCATAATTTTATTCAATATTATGTTTTAAAATTACCTTGTATAATATATAATCATATAAATTTAATTATTTTCTGCTTTCTCTCTTGTATACAATGCAATACTTTTTCTTCATTGTTCGTCAATGTTGGGGGCACACCTAGTGATGCTCAGTGTTTACTCCTCTCTCTGGATTCAGGACCAAATCAGGTGCTAGAAATTAATGCAGTGAACTACATGCAAGACAAGCACCCTACCCAATTTGCATCTCTTATGACTGAATTACAATAATTCTTAACTTTTTTTTTTTGTTTTTTGTTTTTAGGGTCACACCCAGCAGTGCTCAGGGGTTACTACTCCTGGCTCCATGCTCAGAAATTGCTCCTGGCAGGCACGGGGAACCATATGGGGCACTGGGATTCGAACTGATGACCTTTTGCATGAAAGGCAAACGCCTTACCTCCATGCTATCTCCCGGGCCCCAATTCTTAACTTTTTGATTGCAACAATGTATTTGGGAGAACTATGGATTCTAGATGATATTACAATTTTGGTAGTAAGAGAGCTAAAAAATAACTATATTTTTCCACTTTCGGCATGAGTAGCTGCTAACCTGGAAGATATAATATGCAAGACAATGATATTTTACTGAATTTGATTAAAAGGCATTTCAAAATATTCAGAAAACCTAGATTGCAAAGGTATTGAGCATTGAGCATACTGACCAGATTTAATATTGGAATGTAGTTTTGAAATATAAAATATTAGAAATATTTTAAGAAAGCAATAAAGCATATCTTAATGTACGTGAAAAGCACAAGTGAACTCTCTTTACCAGTGCAATATTCCCACCACCAATGTCCTCCATGTTTTCTAATATAACTGAAACCAAACTACAAACATGTTTCTAATCATGGTGTTTAAATAAAGATATTAATCAATAAATAAAATAAAAAAATAGTGGAAATGTTTTTGTTACTTTTTAATAATGTCTAGCTTGCTCAAAAATGATAAATGTAATAATAAATATATTTAAAGTATAGAGATTAATAAATTTAGATGACATTAAAAAGTTAACATTTAAAAAATTCAATAAGTAATATTTGAGACCAAATTTCTTCTCTTGTGATACTGAAACATTGTTGAAATTATTAATATATGGCAGCATATGATTTTGTAAGGCAAAGGGATCAATTTATTCTCCCTTCGTTGAACCTTTAGAATTTTATTTTTCTTTATATCTTGATTAAATTGCCTCTTCAATATTAAAATTTTATTTATTTATTTATTTATTTATTTATTTATTTTAGTTTTTTGGGTCACACCTGGCAGCACTCAGAGGTTCTGACACTCAGAAATCTCTCCTGGCAGGCTCGGGGGCCATTTGGGATGCTGGGATTTGAACCATCGTTCTTCTGTGTGCAAGGCAAAGGCCCTACTTGTATGCTATTTCTCAGGTCCCTAAAATTATATATTTAAATATTGGTTAATGCTGTCATAATTTTTAACTACTAATTACAAACTTGGTATTTATATACCAACTGATTTCTGTTGCTTCTAAATATTTGATAACTAAGTAGATAGATGGATGATAGAGATACATGTGGATTATAT
This sequence comes from Crocidura indochinensis, assembly GCA_004027635.1. Classification (NCBI taxonomy): domain Eukaryota; kingdom Metazoa; phylum Chordata; class Mammalia; order Eulipotyphla; family Soricidae; genus Crocidura; species Crocidura indochinensis. The sequence continues at coordinate 25,858 of PVKC010000166.1, read as the reverse complement.
GTGATTAAATGTAGAAAATATCAATAATTATATAAAGTATTTTAGTAGTGGGGGAGTACTTCAACCACCTCCTAGATGGTTTAAAGAAAGTATGTTCTTATATTTGCATAATTCACTCAGCAACTCATGGCTAATGTCCTTCATCATTTACCTTCAAGAAATTATTATTATTATTATTCCAATACTACTATTCCATGGTCATATAGTTACACTATTGTTAGAATTCTAGTATGTATTTATATTGTGGGTTTTATGTATCTTCCAAAAATCAGAAAGCAGATGTAACCTTTCTATCTAAATCCTTAAAGTTTTATCATATGATGATTTGTAATATGAAACAAAAATTTGGTTGAAGTATTTTTCTTATCCCATACAACTTAAGAATTATAAGACAGTCTAAAAAATTTCACAGTATTTTTCCCCAAACACTTTTCTTTCAAAAAGGACTCATTCATATGGGCAGATTAAAATAATTAAAATTCATATTCAAAATAAATTTTTGAAATTTACTGATCATAATTCATTCCACATGTGAATTCACAGTAAGAATATTAAATTAAAGGTTTCACAGGGTTTTGAAATATATATATGGCTTTATGGTTTCATATATTTATGTATATATATGATAATTAAGAAAGTCCTATATGGCAGTCAAGAGCATCATTACTTTCCCAAATAATGCCAAATAATTATGTTGCTATTCATTCAAATCACATTTTCTAGGTAACATTTTACATAGAGAATAGTACATTACTATTTGTGGTTGACTGTACAAAATTGTGGTTGACTGTACAAAAGATGGCAGTGATATGATATCAGGACCCTAGTATATGCCACATTTTCTCTCTTTCTGAGACTATGAATTGAAAATTATCCATAAAATATATTCAGTAACAGGCACTCTACAAATTACAATTTTCTGCTACCAAATGTTTCCTACTATAGTACCCCAGGTCACAATTCTGCTGTAAAAATAGTTTAGTAAGACAAAGTTAATTATGTAGAAAATTCTGCACATAATCTCTTACATTTTTACAAGAGAAGTTTTTATTTTATTAACACCCAATAACTATTGTTATTTAAATTATTTAAATAAGTTTCATTTTTAGATACTGACTCTTAATTGTGAATACTATTGAATATATATCAACCCCAGACAAGAACATATTTGATATCAAACATAAATCACAAATTCCCAATTTAATAAAATGGAATTAGACAAATTCAATTTTATGATATAAATTTAAACATTTAAACACATATTCCCATTAGACAAATAAAATAGATTTTTAAACGAATTACTAAAGTTGATATATATATATATTGGTTTTTTGGTCATGCCCGGCAGTGCTCAGGGGTTACTCCTGGCTCCATGCTCAGAAATTGCTCCTGGCAGGCACAGGGGACCATATGGGGCACTGGAATTCGAACCGATGACCTTTTGCATGAAAGGCAAATGCCTTACCTCCATGCTATCTCCCTGAACCTAAAGTTGATATATTTTAAAGGACTCTGAATAGTAACATACTATGCAGTTTTTCTCTTAAATAAATTTTCAAACTATGAAATAAATTATGTTGTAGCAGATAATGAACATTTCTTGTGAATTTACTCACAAGAATCTATCAAAAAATTTTATTGAAAATCATTTCTTTATGGACTGGAGAGATAGCATGGAGATAGCTTTTGCCTTGCATGCAGCATTTCAATGGTTTAAATCATGGCATCCCATATGGTCCCCTGAGCCTGCCAGGAGCGGTTTCTGAGTATAGAGTCAGGAGTAACTCCTGAGCGCTGTTGGTGTGACCCAAAAACCAAAAACCAAAGCAAAACAAAACAAAACAAAACACATTTCTTTATGAAAGAATATAAAATTTTACCTTTTAAAATAATATTATTAATAAAAGTTCCCCTCATTTTAATCTATCATAAAAGAGAAACCTTAATTCCTTAGTGTACTATTTCTGTATTTAAACCAAGTATGGTTAATAAAAACTCAAATAACAGAATATTCTTGTAACTATAATATGAAATAAATGGTATTTATTAGAATGTCAAAATATATTTGATATTCTAACATATCATAGAGCCAATTTTTACTGTTTATATACAGGAATGTAGCTAGAATTTACAAATAAAATATTCATTTTATTACTTATTATTTCTGGTATTCATCAAGTAATACAAGAGAGCCTAGAGAAATTTCAAACTGGCTAGCAATATAGCAGTTACTTCTTATTCTAATAATAGAGTAGAAACAGAAACATATTTTCTACTGCTACACAAATAATTCAACACTCACATGAACTTATATTTTGCAATGTTTGCCCAAAGCTTAAAGTAGAAGTTGAGGCATTTTGCCAACACCTGTCTAATTTACAACAGTAATGTAATACAAATTTCTTATAGTTACCCAAATGACACCAGTAATTACTCATTCCATTTTTTTTCCATTGGCTAATGTTTAGTGAAATAATGACATAGACCCAACTTCATAATCATCTCTCAGAATCAAGACATCGCTATCATTGCCTTTTCATAAAAATTATGTTGATGGACATGAAAAAGAATAAAAATAAACTGTATCTTACCTCTGTCACTAAAGTCATCTACCAGAATGATTTCTGCTATCAGAGTTTCTGGAGTTCGGTTAATGATACTGTGAATGGTCCGCAGAAGTGATGTCCAACCTTCATTATGAAACGGGATAATGATGCTGGTGTTTGGCAGCCTTTCCAGGTACATCTTGTGCTTACAACTGGAGACAATAAAGGGAGGTGAAACTATAACGTGCAAGCCTAAAATATATACATCACAGTTTAGACCTTTATTATCAACATATATAAAACAAAATTTAGTGTAAAAGTCTTACAATCAGAATACTATAATAATTATTCTATTTATTCACACAACTTATTAATAATTTTCTTCCATAATCACTGTTTTGGGAACAGGAGATAGAAGACACACAATTATTTAGCTCTATCCATATGTCCTCCAAAATTACTCTTATTTTGTGGGGGAAGGTATCACACTCAGCTGTGCTCAGAATTTATTCCAGAATTTATTTCTTAACTCAGGCATTACTACTACACTACTTGGCTTTGGACCATATGTGATGCTAGAGATTGAATCTGGTTTGACCACATGCAAGGAAACATTCTGCCCACTGTACTATTGAGCCAGCCTCTTTGAAATTACTCTTGCTGAAGGACTCGTTTTTGTACCAGGAACTCAAATGGAAGAACAACTCTGTATTAAGCCTTGGCAGACCTGGGTAAGATCTTGGAATCCCATATGCATAAATTTCCCCAAGGACTGTCATGTAATTCCTGAGTTCAAGCAAGGAGTGGCCAATGAATATCACTGGTGTGACCCAAAGCAACCAGAAAAAAGTGTATTGAAATACTTTGCTTTAGTTAATATTTATTTTCCTCTTAGCTTTTTAATAATAATAATCCATTCTATAGATGAAAATTATTTCCACTAAGCATATGATTAAAGTTCAATGGGTTCTCATGAAAGTGTTGGCAGCTTAATTTCTGTAATATTTATGCTTAATTACTTTAATTATAGTACAATTCTATGATGTGATTATATTTAAGGCTTGAATTATAAAAAAAATAAAAATAAAAGTAAAACAAATAGAGATCACATTAAGATATAAACTAAGATAATGTCATAAACTCAGAAGAAATTATAGTGATAAATTCCATGTTCATCTTTACACTCAAAGTTTCTGAAATGAGAAAAAGAATGCAAATTAATTTTATATAATTAAATATAGTAAAAGACAGAAACTTAATTTTTATAAAATAAATGTGATTTACTATATGTAATTTCTATTTTGTATAACTTGTTTAATAAATTTATGTGTCAAATGAAGGCAGATACCTGGTCTTTAATCTCACATATTCTTATCTCAACACTGGTCACAGCTGATCAAGTTTTATGCACAGTGATGAATGTTTTCAAATATGTCAAATCCTTGAGTTATTTCAGAACTAAAATAGAAAAATAATGATTCATCCAGTTCTCAAAATTGAGATTTTTCTGACAGGAAACCTGTAATACCGAAACTCTGGAAACTGCCAATTTTGTTTAAATCAGCTGCATATAAATCTTCCAGTTCACAGCATTTTGGATGGAACTGAATGTGTCATGTGAAGCAAAGTGGTTAGAACAAGAACAAATGTGGATGGCCTCATACCTATGTAAAAGAGAAAGAAATGGGAAAGGAACTTGGCATTGATTACTGAAAAGAAGCCCACAGATTCTGTCTTCAGAGCTGAAGGGCTGCTGTGAAGGAAGAGAGATATAAAGGCGCCATGGTTGGAAAGTGTTATTGATTAATATAGTATGCTACTTTACTGTATATTTAAAACAAAAATGAGGTAAATATAAATAAATGAGGTTTAATATAAATAAATATAAATTTATTTTCTTAAAATGGACTATGTTAATTAAAATGAGTAATTATATCTTGAGAGGATAATAATATATCGTGACTATTAGAGAAACAGTAAAACTTCCTACTTTTAAAACAAAGGAACTTATGGGGCCAGAGAGATTGCACAGCAATAAGGTATTTGCCTTGACATGGTCAACACAGGACAAACCCAGGTTCGAATCCCAGCATCCGATTTGGTCCCCAGAGCCTGCTAGGAGCAACTAGCCAGGAGTAACCCATGAGCACAGCCACCAGTGTCACTCAAAAACCAAAAAAAAAAAAAAAAAAAAAAAAAAAAAAAAAAAAAAAAAAAAAAAAAAAAAAAAAAAAAAAAAAAAAAAAAAAAAAAAAAAAAAAAAAAAAAAAAAAAAAAAAAAAAAAAAAAAACAACTACAACAAACAAGAAAACAAAGAAAATTACATTAAATTAGGCTAATAAATTTTTCTAATTCTGTATGCATTTAATCTGTATCTATGTTTAAAGATATATTTATAATCAGTAATTTTAAAATAATGTATTTTATGCATTTCACCAGGTTAATTTAAATTTTATTCATAATAATATTTTATAAGAACTCAATGTGCAATGCCTTGGGTAGTATTGCCATTTTGATTATGTTAATCCTGCCAATCCATGAGCAGGGTATATGTTTCCATGTCCGCGTATCCTCTCTTATTTCCTAGAACAGAGTTTTATAGTTTTCTTTGTATAGGTCCTTCTCATTTTTAGTCAGGTTGATTCCAGGATATTTGATTTTGTGTGGCACTATTGCGAATGGGGTTGTTTTCTTAATGTCCATTTCTTCCTTATTACTATTGGTGTATAGAAAGGCCATTGATTTTTGTGTGTTAATTTTGTAGCCTGCCACTTTGCTATATGAGTCTATTGTGGGAATGCCTTTATGGAAAGCGATATGGAGATTCCTCCAGAAACAGGAAATCGAGCTCCCATACCATCCAGCTATACCATTCCTAGGAATATACCCTAGGAACACAAAAATACAATACAAAAACCCCTTCCTTACACCTATATTCATTGCAGCACTATTTACTATAGCAAGACTCTGGAAACAACCAAGATGCCCTTCAACAGACGAATGGCTAAAGAAACTGTGGTACATATACACAATGGAATATTATGCAGCTGTCTGGAGAGATAAAGTCATGAAATTTTCCTGCACATGGATGTACATGAAATCTGTCATGCTGAGTGAAATAAGTCACAGAGATAGAGAAAAATGAAGAATGGTCTCACTCACCTATGGGTTTTAAGAAAAATGAAAGATATTCCTGCAATAATAATTTTCAGACACAAAAGAGAAAAGAGCTGGAAGTTCCAGCTCACCTTAGGAAGCTCACCACAAAGAGTGATGAGTTTAGTTAGAGAAATAACTACATTTTGAACTGTCCTAAAAATGAGAACCTATGAGGGAAATGGAGAGCCTGTCTAGAGTACAGATGGGGGATGGGTGGGGAGGAGGGAGATTTGGGACAATGGTGATGGGAACGTTGCACAGGTGATGAGTGGTGTTTTTTACATGACTGAAACCCAAACACAATCAAGTATGTAAACAAGGTGTTTAAATAAAATATATTAAAAAAAGGAAAAAAGGAAAAAAAAGAACTCAATGTGCTAAAATAAAAAAAAACTCAATGTGTTTATAACTAAATTAAAGCTTAGTTGTTTTCTGCATTTATTCAGAAACAAACTAGACCCAAATGAATATAAAACTGGTCATGTGCAATAAAGGTTATTAAGGTTGGTAATAGAAATAAGGTAAATTTGAAGACAATACAGCAATATGGTACTGTGTTAAAAATAAAATATATACAATTTATTTTCATGGTCTGTTTACAGATTTGCAGAAAATAGAGAACATTAGGTATAAAGTTAAACAAATTGTTGCATTAAACATTATAGAGATGCAAGAAACATCTGTAGCTATTGTGGTTCATATTGGTATGTTATCTCAAAATCTGAATTTACTTACAATTAACTTGGTGCTTAAGAATACTTCAGAGATGAGAAATGCTATTTTAAAGTTTCAATTTATCCAAATAAAAGGAACTTTGAACTCCTTCAAGTTTGAGAAATCTTAAGAAAAACAACAAAGTGTAGCTATTTAAGTTACTTAAGAAAAATTACAACACAAGAAGGCTTTTGAAAGCTGGTAAAAACGAAGTAAATTTGTGTGCAAATATTCTGCTAAACCATTCACAGGAATGAAGATAAAATTCAATGTTATATTTCTTACAATATTTCAGACTTTATAGTCTTCTGTCTCAAAACATGCTTAATATTTTCTGATAATCTGGTATTAGCAAAATAAAATTTAGAAACATATTTTTACATGTTAACTTTCATTTCTCTCTTAGCTTTGATAGTCTATGTTCATAATTTTATTGATCTAATAAAATGGTTAATTCAACAATAAAATCGCCTAAATAATTTTTTTTATTTTTTAATAATTTTTATTTTGAGCAAAGTGGGTTACATATCTTTCACAATAATATTTTAAGTACATATTAATATTCAATCAGGGGAATTCCCACCACCAAAGTTGTCCTCCCCTCACCCCTAATTTCTGCATGTAAAGAAAGCTCTTGTTGACAATAATATTTTAGGTACATGATAACTTAATATCAGGGGTATTCCCTTCACCGAATTGTTCTCCCTACACCTCCGTTCCCATCCTACCTCCCATATCTACCTCCCTCAGCCCGTGGCCTGCAAGAGTACGTGGTCTCCACTGTGCCTAACTTGCTACCCAGTGGTCTTACACCTGTGTGGACTTGATAGCTCCCTTATTTCCTCCTGTAACTGGGGGTCGGGACTAGATAGATCAAGTTACATGGTTTTGTTTGAAGAAGGGGAAAGTAATACACTGGAGTAAAAATCAAATACACCAAAAATGGGCAGGGTCCTTCTAGAGGCTCTCATCTTCGGTTTGAGAGACGGAGGTGAAAATGGTGAATCACTCCAGCAGTCCAAAAAGGAGTGTCCCGTGAAATAATATATCCAGTGAGCATTCCAGCAATAAAGGTAAGCACCACATAAAAGCCATGATCTTGATATAAAAACATGGCGGAGCACATAAAGAAACAAGAGAAAGGGAGAATATATATAAATATATATCATACATATATTATTATATATTTTATATATATGTAAATGGAGACATTAACTTTAATAACTACTCCAAAACAAAGAAATCGACAAAAGCTAGATAGATAAATAAAAAGTTAAAATATAATAAAATAAATTTTTTAAAAAAAAGGAGAAAAATTATTTTGAGCCTCTTTTTTTTTTCTTTTTCCCTCCTGCACAGACACAGTAAATATTGGGGTCATTCAAAGAGGAATTCCCTTCGCCTAAGAGATACAGGTTTTCTCCACCCTTAGAGTATATTGTCATGGGATTGACTATAGACTCCGTACAGGAAAATAGCCTAAATAAATTTTAATCACATGTACATAACTAAAGATTAGTAGCGATGCCTAAGTAGTAAGTAGTTACTTGCCTAAAAAAGATATTTTATTATTCATGAAATAAAGTTAATATTTATATTTTATATAGTTAAAATTTTGTTTATTAATTAAATCAGTCTTCTTTACCATCATCAACATATTCTGTATCTCTATCAAGATTGTTGAATATTTTTGCTGTTCAATGCCAAAATTTAAATGCCAAAATTTTAAATTCTTGGACTGAAATAGTCAATTAAGATTTTTTAATTAAAATTATTTGTATTTTGAGGGCATGCACACCTGGCAGTTCTCAGGGTTTACTCTCGACTTTGCTTTCAAGGATCACTTCTGGTGGACTAAAGGACCATATGTGGAATAAAGGATTGAACCAGGGTTTCCACATGCAAGACCAGCTCCCTATGCATAGCACTATCACTTCGCACCCAAAGAATTTGTATATTTCAATTCTCTCCTAGTTCCTTTAGCCCATCAAAATTATGACTATTATTTTGAATAAGTGGTATGTTAAGTCATGAACAACCCTGAATATCAATAATTTAAGTAAGCAAATAATGTATTTCATCAATATTTTTTAAAAAGGTTTCTACTCATAATTAGTGCAAAAAGCAAACATTTTGAAAATTGTCAATCACTGCGTCAGAAGAAAATGAGAACACTGATGACTAAATAATTTCCATCAAACTGAAAATTAAACATACTTTCTCCTAAATAACATGTTTCTTTTTACATACTACTCATTGATTAGAATTAGTCAAATTGTAAAGAAACTGCAATTCTTTGTAGTTCAGTAGTTTAATCAATTATTTAAGTGCTCAGACCCATCCTATGAGAGTCAGACCTCCAATAACAACTTATTAATAGATCTCTAATGTTCGGTATAAATGGGCATGAGTTTGCAAGCAGTGGACTCCTGTATGTCTGCCCAATCTATAATAACCTATAAATAAACCATGCCTATATTGTATATAACACATCATATATTATTCCTCCTCTTCCCCATCAAAACTTATTATATCCTCTTGTCCCCTCAAGTCCTGATCTGTTATCACTTCCTATTCAACTGTCATAACCCTCAGTTCTTAACTCAATCGTACTGAGACTGACCTTCTGCCATTATAAGACACCACCCATATTCCAAAGTGAAAGGAAACTCTCTCACCCCCACACCTTGTGCCCTGGCAAGAAGTCGCAACCACCACTCCTGCTGACTCATTCTAGGTGGCTCTTCTTCTCACACTACCCCCTCAATGTGGAATGTTGCATTCTACCAGATTGAGATCCAAAAGAACCCCCATCTCAAGTGCACTACCTTACTGTGGCAAACCATTTCTCAAACTCAATAAGACCAAGATGTGGAGGAAAAGTTGTCCTGGATCTCACCACCCTAAGAATATTTCAAAAGTCTTAAAGGATATCCATATTTTTCTGTATGTTTAATACTTCAATAGTTATGTCTCTCAGTGTATTTATTTCCAAATGTAAAGGTAGCCTCCTCCATCCATTTTTAAATTTTATTATTTATTTTTATTTTTCATCATTATAATTTTTTATTATTGTTTTTAATTTCACTTGTTTTGGTTCTGATTGGTACAAAATTCTAGGAGAAGATGTCTCGCTGAAGTCAATACCAGAGCACAGAGAATGTATAGCCTAGCATTCTTATCCACCTAAATACCAGCAATACAACAGGGCACAATTACTTAGCATAGGCATGCTAAATACATAGTCATGCTAAATAAGGGAAATAAATAGGCATGCTAAATACATAGGCATGCTAAATAAGGGAAAATCTTATGAATAGTAACAAGCTCTTATCTACTAGGGATAAAAATACATAAATTTTATAATACAAGGTCGTTCCCAACCTGAACATTTGTCATGGGGACTCGGCTTAGACTTCATTTAATCTGACAGCAACTGCCCAACCTCAAATCCTAGATCAAACCAACCGTAGAACCGACAAAGCTCCCTGCAACAGCACCAGTAATCAAACTCCCCCCCCAGAGAGCTCCTACTACCACGCTGGCACCAACTTGTGCACCAGGTTGATATGACATCCTGACTACGAGGAAACAGCAACAACTTGATCTAAGAGCAGGTTTTCCCTACCTCATCTCCTAACGACAACATGAAATCACTCTGTCCTTTGATGTGTACAAAAACAAAGATCACTAATTACTGAAGACTCTCGACAACCGCGACTGAGCAGAACTCTTCCTGAGACCAATAAGTAAGACCCTAGTCTAGGTTTCAGCTAAGGATCATACAAAAACCAAGATCTCTTTCTAGAGGACTGTCTTTGACAACCGTGACTGAACAGAAATTCTGGAACCATAGAGACTCTGTACTAGGCTTGGTTCTAGAATATGTGCAAATATCAAGATCTCTAATGAGTCAATCAGAGGACTGATTTAGTTAGCTACAACTGAGCAGAATGTTTCCTGGCACCATAGAGAGACCTTGGGTTCAATAATGAACATGTGCAGAGCCTGTATTTGTTACTCTGACAGTATGCTTCAGGAGTGGAGAAACCCGAAATCTCTTAGACCAAGAGAATTCTCTTTCTAATATACCCAATACTTACTGTGCCTATACAACAAACGAACAAAAAACAACCCTTGCTACTCTAGCAACCCCCCTTTACTTTTTCTTCCCATTTCTTTTTCTTATTTTCTTTCTTAATATTATTGCTTTGTTGTTTTATTTTTTCTTGTGACTGTTGTGGTTTTTCTGCCATTACTGTTTTTTTTTTTTCAACAGAACCACAGAACTTTTCATCTTGTACTGCCTCATAAATTGAGAGGGGGGTGGGGTGGATGATACCAGGAGTAATGACTTGAAATTTGAATGGAAATAAAAAATGATCAGACCTAAACACGAAACTCAATGACAACAGAATCAACACCCCCAATCTACAACAAGCTACTCACAAATGGGATCCCTTACACTAGCACTTCAGGGCAAAGAGGGGAATTTTCGAATGCATCCTGGGAGCAAGGGTAGAGGAAGAACAATACTGGTGGTGGGAATGGCTCTGACTCACTATCACTATGTACCTTAAATATAAGGTGAAAGACTTGTAATTCACTTTGATCATAATAAAAATTATTAAAAAAAAGTGCTACAAACAATGCTTATGTTGGCTCTTTGCCTTTTTTTACAAACCCAAAAAATATTTTAAGACTTCATTTAATAAAGCACCAGAGCAATAGTGCTTGCATGCGGCAAATCCAAGAAGAACCTTGGTTCAATGCCCTGACTTCCCATATGGTCCACCAAGCCAGGAGCGATTTCTGAGCACATAACCAGGAGTAATCCCTGATAGTCACCAGATGTGGCCCCAAAACTAAAACAAAACAAACAAGCGAAAGGCTTCATTTAATAGAAAACTTAATGGGTTTTAATTTTCCTAGATAAAAGAACATTAATTTGCTGCAATAATATTTTAGACCTGTAAAATATTATAAGAAATCATAAGATCCAGAATCCTATTTAATATAGAATTGAGACAGTTTACAGAGTTGAATCCAAGTTAATTTACAATAAAATGGTCCAATAAACATACAAAATGAAAAAATAAAAAAATAACCAATGGGAAATACTGTTCCAACATAAATTTACAATAAAATGGTCAAATAAATATACAAAATGAAAAATAAAAAAAACAATGGGAAATACTGTTCCAACATAAATAAATTAAATGATTTGAAAGTTAAATGATATATAAATGTGTTTATATTCACAGAACCTGGAAATCATAAAAAAGAATTAGAGCAGAGCATTTTTCACTCCTCATTAAATTTTTTGAAGTGCTATTATACTATCTTTACATTAACATAATCAATTTGCATATGATCTAACTAAATTAATAATGTTCCATGAGTGAATGATCATTAACCTTAATGTTAGTAAATGAAAACAAATATACTGTTTTGAATATTTACAATTCATTGGTATATTCCTAAAATCTTCTGTACCCACGCTGAATTTTGGTTCTCTTTGATTTTTAAGAGAAAATGGTTAAACTATCATATATGTTTTATAGGTTTTTATTAATGTATATTTACAGAGAGAGGAAGAGCAAACTTAGAAAAGCAATCTTTTAAATTTTTTATTTAAAGTAATAAATTAAAATATTTATTAAAAGGCATGTATAAAATTTTATTTAAACTTTGATGATTTTTACTATACATTTGTGATTAAATATGATTAAGAATGTAAAAATTGGAATGGAGTTATTGTACAGCATGTGAAGCTCTTGCTGTGAATGTAGCTAACCAGGGTTTGATCCCTGGCATCCCAGATGGTCTCCCAATGCCAAAAATAATAATACTTGAGTTAAGAGCCAGGAGTAACTCCTGAACATCACTATGTATGGCCAAAAACTAAACACACAAAATCAAAGTAAAAAGATTATCCTCCTAAATAGTTTTTAAGACTAACATATTCTAAATTCAAATGATAATCTATGCATGCACACACACACATACATACATCTATATATCTATCTACCTATCTCTATCTATCTATCTCTATATATGTATATATACATATATATATATATATAAATCTTAGAGTTCTGTTAACCAATAAAATGGAAATAGTAGGTCACATTCTAAAAGTTTAGCATCCTTCTATCAAATTGTAATAATTATAATTTATTGAAGTCAGTTCTAGTCGGTTTTGAATGAGAAGAATGAGTTCAAAGTACTGTATCGTATTTTCTTATTTTCTGAAAAATAAGATGACTTTTTAACCTATGAAAAACTTCTTAAAAATAGGCAGTTGTTTGTACGCCAGTATGCAGAATGCTGAAACTTAATCCAGCTTCAGGGACGAGTGTTGCGCTCCCCTCTTTTGGCTGCATCCCACCCATCTACCAGGCATCATCACTCAGTCTTCTGCTTATCCTGATTCATCTTTCGGGGCATAAAAGAAGAGCTGAGTTGCTGAGCACTACATCCCATCCAGCCACTGGGTGTCTTTGCTGGTATGCAGCTTTCAGGTGCTCAGTCCTTTATTCAGGTTTTATGGGACACAGAGGAGGTCTCTGTCTTCCTCCAGTCATTATATTAATCATTGTACCTGAGACAGCTGCTCTTGGAGGAGCCCCCTCTTCCTGCTCTCAATGTATATCACAATAAAAAGATCAAAATCGGGGCCCAGGAGATAGCATGGAGGTAAGACATTTGCTTTTCATGATAAAGGTCATCAGTTCGAATCCTGGTGCCCCATATGCTCCCCCATGCCTGCCAGAAGCAATTTCTGAGCATGGAGCCAGGAGTAACACCTGAGCACTGCCGGGTATGACCCCAAAACCAAAAAAAAAACCAAAAAAAAAAACAAAAAAACCCAAAATCACTCACTACAAATGACAAACGTAAATAATTATTGTCACTCCAAAGTCTAGTTTTATCAAACATATACTGTTAATCTCTGAGGGTTCTATTCCTTTACTCTTACATCTTTTAATTTTCATTTGGTGTGCGTTAAAAGAGAGGTAGTCTTATACAGTAAATATAGCTCAAACCCTATATTTTAACAGGAAAAGTAGGGGTTCATCTTATACGTCCAGTCATATGCCAGAAAATATGGTAATTTTCTTGAGAGATAATACAGTCAAAAAGACACTTGCCACATACATGACCTATCCAGGTTCTATTCCTAGCACCACATATAATTATTTGATCGTTGCCAAGAGTAGTGCCAGAGCTCAGAGCAAACCCTAAGCACCACTATATATATGATCAAAACCAAAAAAAAAAAAAAAGGAATAAAGACAAACACTAGAATTTGTTTAATCTCGTAGCCACAACAAATGAAGTGGTTTTGATACATTTCCAAAATCCAGTGTCAGCATCTTGGTCATAATGTTCTTATATGCATTAAATCAGCAATAAATCTATTGGCTACTACTTAATTAAAAGCAATATCAGTAGTGCTTTTAAGCATTAAAAAATAATGCTTTTTTAAGCAATGGCTTCACTGACAAAAGATGGCTCAAGGAGTTGAACCCTATTAATTCTTATATGAAAAGACTTTTAAAGAATATGTGAACTTGACTTGAGTAGGAAGCATGCCATTATGAGGGATTGAGGAGCTAGGGCAGTCAAGGGACTACAATAGTACATAAGGTGTAAAAAAGTGTTCCCCAGGAGGAGGAGGGCTGCTGAAAGACGATAAAGTGCTGTTCAAGAACTTCACAGCAACAGTACTGAACACCACAGTGCCTAAATTTATCAACCCAACCAACCAACAACCTTCTCCTCAAAGTCTTGTGGATGGGAGGAGAAAAGGCATGTGCACACTGGTAGAGGGAAGGAGACAGGGAGAAGAGATTGGTGTTGAAAGCTCAATCATGAGTACATTTGTAATTCATAATGATTAAATTAAAAAGAATGGACCATAGAAACTGTCAGAGGGTAGAGCAATGACTTTGCATGCGGCCACCTACATTTGATCTACATTTGATCTCCTGCATCCCATATAGTCCCCCAAGTAATGTTCAGAGTTATTTCTGAGCTCAGAGCCAAGAGTAGCCCCTAAGTATTACTGGGTGCAGTCCCAAAACACAAATAAATTAATAAAATATTTGATATGTGACAAGAGAAATAATTTAAATCGAATATTTGAAAGACTTCCTAAACATGCAGACCAGAATATGTAAATATTTGATAGTGATGCCAAATTCTCCAAAAGCAAGAAAACAAAACAAATTTTCAAGGAAATCATCCATATTCAGAAAGGAGAAGCAGTTTCCCAAGTGTTCTTTTTTTTTTTTTGACATTGTATGATGTCTTAAAGAATCATTTTTGTTCTGCTAAAGTTTTTGTCAGTCTCATTCTCAGCAGCAGAATAAAATGTCAACCTGGCATCTGGCTACTGACAGGCATACCATGGGGCAGATCTGTATAAGTCATTTCCAAGCACCAATTTACATAGTAATTGTTTTAATGTCAGAGTATTCAGTTTTCAACCGCTGAGTTTAGTCACACCGTTTTTCTGTTCTAATCTTGCCATGTCAGTTGGGTTTGATAAAGCAGTGATAATTGGTAATTTATTTTACCTTTGACAGGACTGAAAAATTAGTTTGGAATAACAATATATGTGGGGGAGGCAACAATTACTATTTATGTATTATATCATCACCTCTTACCAGCTTTCTAAGTCAGTATAGCTTATGTAAAATGATAAACATTTTCATAGCTGTATTTTAATGTCTGGTATGTAGAAACAAAAGAGTGTGCTGAGTTTAAGCAGCTATGTGTTCCATAAGGCAGAAAAAAACACATAAAGTACAGAGTTGCAGACAAGAAATAGGTTTTAGTATATGGAAGTTGATGCTTTCTTCGCTAGTTTTGTTTTGTGTTGTTTGGGGGCCACATATGGCAGCACTCAGTGGGGGTTATTCTTGGCTTTGTGCTCTAAAATTACCCCTGGCAGGCTCTGGGGACCATAGGAGATGCTGGGAATCTAAACTGAGTTGGCTATGTGCAAGGCAAATTCCCAAACGGTTGTGCTATCACTCCAGCCCCCTCATATCTATTACTTTTACTGACCAAGGGACTCAAATATTTTACTGGAAAGAGAAGTGATATGCTATGTATAGTTATGTAGATATAGAACTTATGAAATAACTGAAAACAAACAAGGATGGGTGAAGTTCAATTATAAGGTTATTCTAAGAATCCACATAAGAGAGGATAGTGGTATAGATTAAGTTAAGGGAAGAACATAAATTCCAGATGTACATTAGCATTTTAAATGTCAGAATTAATAGTTGTTGGTGAATTAAGGTTATTTAGAACACAATGAAACTAAAAGCCAAATGTGAGCATCTATGAACATAAGCATGGAATTAAAAAAAAAAAGTTTGCCAAAAGATTCTGAAGAGGCATTGGAGATAAAATAGGCATGCTTTCTGCCACTTTCCTTGTAACAGTAAAAAGTGTTTAAAGGTAAGAGAAAGGCTTGGGTATCAAATGTTGCTGGGAAGTTTCACAAGGAATAGATGTTAAAATATATTGAATTTTCACAGCATGAAACCATTAGTGACTTTGGCAAGAAAAAAACTTAGATGTCACTGTAAAATTTTGAGCAGAAATTGGGCTACTAAAAAGTGAATGGGACTAGAGAAAATCAATATCCATATAGAACTTGGGAATCATAGTCTGAGGAAAAATGAGTTAAAAATAAGAGATCTGCAGAAATGGAGGACGTGAGATTTCTGTCACATAAATTTAAGCCAAAACAGTACACCCTTTCTCTCTAGTTCCCTAGCTGTGTCTACTTACAAACTCTAAATTCTGTCTAGTATATTTCTCTAAGATTTCCTATGTTAGTCATTGATATGAAAAGAATCATCAACATAAAATTTAGGATCCAATTTTTCATTTAGTATTTTCTTTCAAGATTAATCCAAGATATATTTGAAAATTGATTACTTTTGTTTGTAACAAAACCATCTTCAATTGTACAGATGGACATGCCACTTAATGTTTGTGCATTGACCTACTGACAGACTGTTTCCACTTTGACCTTTATAAATAATGATAAGGATCTATGTGTACATTTAATGCAAACATTTATTTTCTCCCATGTCTACAAAAAATAATATTATATAATTATATGCTGCATTTCATTGATTAAAGATCATCCAGCTGCTCTAAAACATACTATCTTGCATTCCTATCAATAACACAAAATTATAATGAGGATTTTGATTTCATTATATATATTTGGATTTTGGGCCACATCAGTGACACCCAGGGTTTATCTGTGGCTATGTGCTCAGAAATCGCTTCTGACTTGGGGGACCATATGGGATGCTGGGGATCAAATCGTGGTCCATCCTCAGTCAGCCATGAGCAAGGCAAACGTCCTACTGCTGCACCACCCTTCCAACCCCTGATTTCTTTATATTTTTATAATTTTTTTAAATCTCATCTTTGGTTCTAGTCACCTCCTAGTACTATCTACTATTAATTTATATATCACAGACCCTTCTTTCATATTCTTTTCTGTGTATTTCCTAATTTTTATATCATTTCCCATATTTTATTGAATTGTTTTTATTTATTTTTTATTTTATGGCCAGCACTCAGGGGTTAATCCTGGTTATGCACTAAAAAATCACTTCTGGCAGGCTCAGGGAGCATAAGGGATGCTGGGGATCGAACCTGAGTCCACCCCGGGTAAGTCTCATGCAAGGCAAATGCCCTACATCTGTGTTATTGCTTCGGCCCCCAATTGACTTTTTGCTTTCAGGGCTACCCTCAAATACAAAATGTATGCATTGGCCCTTTGAGTTATCTTCTCAAGTTATGTTACTTTATTTTTGATTTGCAGGTGTTTCTTATATAATCTATATTCTTTTATTATTTGCAAATATTTTTGTATTTTTGTGGACTGTCATTTTATCTTTTCTATGATGTTCACTGAAGTATAAAAATTAATTTTCACAAAGACCAGTATATCTGTTTTTGGTTGTTATTGTTGTTTTCGGGATATATCAAACTGTGTTCAGCTCTGTATACAAGACTCAATCCTGGTGGACTCAGAAATGTTTGTGGATGTCAAGCATCAAACCCTGGTCAACTTCATGCAAGGTAAAAGTTTTATTGACTGTATTATCTTTCTGACCATCTTTAAAAAATGCTTACTTTTATGATACTATTTTGGTATTATATCAAATATATTAAATTAGAAGCCATGAAGATGTGTATTTCTAAGTTTTATTATTAGAGTTTTACATACAGGGAAGAACAATAATATAGTCTGTTGGGCAGTTGCTTTGCATGAGGTCAACACGGATCTATCCTCAGCATCCTATCTAGTCTCTTATCCCTGATGAGAGTGATACCTGAGTGCATATGGGTGTATCATCTTGCTCTAAAAAGAATCTCTATCTCAAGCTCTTTAATATTGTGTGTGTGGTATGAAGTAATGGTCTAACACCATTGCACCATTAATTTCTATGTGTCAATTTAGTTGCTTCCATTTGTTTACAATATTTTTTCTTTCTGGGGCTTAAGAGAAAGTTCAGATGTTACAGTGCTTTCCCTGCACGTGGAAGACTCTTTTCTGATCCCCAGCACTTCATATGGTACCTAAACAAAGGCTGGGAGAGATCCATAAGCACAGTAGCAGAAAGAACTACTGAACACACATACATATAAACCAAATAAAAGTATTTTTAAAGTTTATTTCAGGGTCAGAGTGATAATACAGTGGGTAGGGCATTTTCTTGCATATGGCTAAACTGAGTTCAAACCCTAGAACTCACCAGTTCTCTAAACAAGAGCAGAATTGATCCCTGAGTTAGAACCAGGAGAAGCACTGAGCACTGTAAGATCTGGCCTCCAGACAAATGTTTCCTATATTTAATGGTTTTTGTGATCCTCATCAAAAAAATAACTTGACCCCGAGTATATAATTATTTATAGAATCAAATCTTGTCTTGTATGTGTGTGTATATATATGCATATATCAGAAGTATATGTATATATACATATATACTATATTATTTCTATTTCTCTGTATTTATAGTCTGATGTAAAAAAGTATGTTTAATATGCACTATCTTTCTTCTCCAGTGTTGATATTTCTGTTATGGATCCCTTATAAGTCTATATTAATTTTATATGTTGTTAATTTCTTCAAAGAAGACAACTTGGATTATGTGACTTCTTTAAATAGATGGGACTCTCGACATTTTGACATCTTGTCAATATTAGGTATCTGGATCCATAAACATGGGAAAATTTACAATTGCGTTAACCTCTTTCTTCAAAATTTTGTATTTCTCAGATTAGAAGTTTCTATCACTTTTATTCAGTTTTTTTTCTGAAGTAATTTTTTCGTTTTTATTTTTTACAAATACATTTTTTTTAATTTAGGCTACTCTCTACAAATGTTAAAATCCTAAGTCTTTAAAATAGTTTTTCTCTTTTTTGAGGGTGATTCAAAGCCAGTTGTGTTCAGAGATAACTCTTAGCTCTTCTCTCTGAGATCACTCTTGGTGAGGTTCAAGGAACCATATGAAATGTGAGTGATTGAATCCAGGTTGTCCATGTGCTAGGAAGGAACCCTTTCTACTATATTATATCTGCAGCCTTGAAAATAAGTCTTGAGTACTAAATTTTGTGCCCTGTTTTCTTGGTGAACTTCATTAATACCATCAGGTTTTAAAAATGTATTCCTTTTGATTTTCACTATAGAATATTATTTTATTATCCAATAAAGATCAATTTAATTCTTCCTTTATAACTTATATATTTATTTTTCTATCTTTTCTGGGATAGAAGCTGCAGTACAATATTGGATAAAAGCAATAAAAGTTGACATTTCACTTGTCCTATACTTAGGATAATAACAACCTTTTACATATAAATATATAATGCCTATATTTTAAAATAGTCACATATTCAATTTTAAAAATATTAATTACTATTGTATATTTTAGTAAACTGAGAGTGGGAGTAAAAAGAAGAATCGAACTTATATTTTTATTGCTCTCTAAACATATATAATAATATGTGTCACTCTATTGATTTTTTTAATCGAAGTTGGAAATTACACTTTTTTTTTTTAAGAACAACACCCAGAAATGCTTCAGAGCTATTCCTAAATCTGCATTCAGGGATCAGTACTGACAGTATTCAGGGAATCATATGAGCTAACAGGGATCAATCCAAAATCGGTCACATGCTAGGAAGTACCCTACTATCTCTTCATCCCTGGGAAATAATATTTTACAATATACTTCAATGTTATTTATTTTATCATTACAATGTTATAAGGTTACAAAATATATGCTTTAGAATTCAACTGGCATGCTTTGGAAGCAGCTACAGCTTATTTATAGGTGTGCAAAACTTTAATATTTCTACTCTTTTTTACTCCTGTGACCTTGTGTTCATCCTTATTCTGCCTTTCAAAGAATCTGCTTATGATCTGTCATTCATTCCAGAGGCTAAATGTCTGGTGACTCTCGAACCGTTATCTATCTTGGGAGGATTTTCATTTCAACAGAGACAGATTTTTCAGTTGCAGTGATAAAAACTCAGCCATATCTTTCAGGTTTTACTCAAGAGATGAGATATGTGTGTAAATTTCTGTTATTTCATTATGGCAGTTTTTTAAAGCAGTCTTGGTTACATACTAATGCACTGACACCTATACTATCTATGTAAGCTGACATAAAGCAATGCTCAAAGGTATCATTTGAATAACATTTTAGAAGAAATCATTTCTTATCTGCTGTTTCTGATCATTTCTCTGCTAATCTGATGTTTATAGATTATCTGTTATATTTTTCTTTATTCCCCCACTGATATTTAGACATACTCAAGGCAAAAATAGCATGCGGTTCAAAGGATGCATTTTCCATCCCTCTCTGGCAGTATTTACACTTGACTTGAGTGCATGAACAGTTATTTTAGTTTAATTTGCCACATAACTTGCTTATAAAATTTTGAAAGATATTTAATCAAGTATTATAAAAGATATCAAGTACATCCCAAACTTTTAACTTTTTAAATTAATAATATTTTATCTATACTAGTTTTGAGATACTCAAATTTTTCAGTACATTAATTAATATTACTGTTCAAAGGTTGTTTTAAAATTAAATTGTGATTGTCTATTCTACAGAAAATTAGTCTATTAAATTCATATTATCCAAAATATATTTAAAACCAAATAGATACAGAATATTTTCTAATATCCTCCAAGACTGACTAAATTTATTAAAATTAAATTTTGAGCACTGTGTTTCACTAGTTCTTTATTTGCTGTATCTTTATAATCTTGTGTCCTAATGGTAAAGCTCATGATTTATATAGGCATATGGCCCTGAATTTAATACCTGTTCTCACAAGAAAGAGAGGAATATAAATAGCTAAATAAATAATATCATATCT
The DNA here is from genome assembly GCA_004027635.1 of Crocidura indochinensis. Lineage (NCBI taxonomy): Eukaryota > Metazoa > Chordata > Mammalia > Eulipotyphla > Soricidae > Crocidura > Crocidura indochinensis. The sequence goes on along the minus strand of PVKC010000166.1, from coordinate 4,996 downwards.
GATTTGGTAAAATTCAACACAGTTATAATAATATTAAGCAGAGAACATGTTAATATTAATCAAGAGACATAATAGAAAAGGACTCAATAATATCAATGGATATAAGAATGTTTATACCTCACATGCTAAAGTGAGTAGTAGTAAACTATATTTATTATGTACTTTTTCAAAACTACAGTGCAACTCACACAAGAAAATTTAAAAAAAAATACTCAATATAATTTCCAGAAGGTGGAATAGTTTAGGTAAAAGGTAAAAAAAAATTTATTAGCTCAGAATTCTGTATTCCAAATTTATGCCTTTGTCTACGCATGTAAGTAAATCCAATTCTCTATAAAGGAGAAGACTTTTCTTATTAATAAATGTTTCTCCATAGAAATATAGCCTTTAGAATATCACTTAACCTCTTTATATCTTTTCATGTTTTATTTTCAGAAGAAAAGAAGGTACATGATTGATGAGTTAGAATTATGGACTTTATCACTTTTTCCTCAGCTGCTGCATATTTCTGCTTTGGAAACTGCTCTACTGAAGCAATCAGATACCTGAACTTTTTCCTTTCTGCCTTAGTTTGACAATTGTCCTTGTGCTTTTCCATATCTATGACTTTAAGACTAAATGGATCTTCCCTGGATTTTATTACTAGGAATAATCTTTAACCCATCTAGACATTATTTTTCTACTTAAAATCTTGGTCTTAATCTTAGAATGCCTGGTCTTACCTCAGATATAACTGTGCCCTAAAACAAGCATATATTCCAAGAGATTCTAAATATTTTCATGTGTTTCCTGGAGATCAGTGATCATAGATTTACTCTCAACATTTTGTATCTTATTTACTCTCACAGTCGTGGAGTCTATGTAAGTGAAGACAGATCAGAGGAGATGAACAGACACAGAATGACCTGTCTCATCTCCTGGATATAAGGAAACCTAATAAGGAAGAAAGAAAGAGATGATTTCAGTTCAATAGAGTCTGTAAAATGAACTAGCTCTGGAGTTTGGAAAGGAAAGCTTGATTGGGGGGTTAGGGGACAATGGTAGAAGAGACGTGGTGGATGTGTTATTGGAACACTGTTTGCATGGAATCCTATTACTGATATTACTGTGGTTTAGGTGGTGAAATAAAATGAAATTAGTTGCTAATTAATAAGGTCATAAAATCAAAATAATCATTCTCTTGAAAAAGTAAGTTAATTATGGGTTAAAGAGTAAAGGAAAACACGAAGGCAAAGTATAGTTCACAGTAAAACTATTTTAGGTTAAAACACTCCACCAGGTACTAAAGAGAGAATATAGAGGGTACGTCATTTGCCTTGATAGAACCTGATTTTGTTCTCTGGCACCCCATGAGAGTTTGCCAGAATGACTTTGAGCACAGAGCCAGGAGAATTTCTATGTGTACCCATAATCCTGCCCCCAAATTTAACCTATTTAGTTCCTTATAAAGGCTACCAAATTAAAGCTATATGATAAATATGGATTTAGATTCCTAAATATGTTTCAACAATAGCAGAATATTAGTCACATACCTTTGATGTATTAACTAGATTTTTCTCAAAGCTTATTTTAAATGTACACATTTCTTGTGTGGGTTCTAATCTCACGGATTTCTTCTATAGAGAGATTCAATTTCTTTCTTCTTACAGGTTAATTATATCATGTTTCAATATCATATGCATTAAATTTTAATTAATGTACTCATATTTAGAGATTAATGCTAGTTCATTTATTATCTAATCTTATGTAAATAACATATGCATTTGCTTAATTTTTCTATGTACTTTTTTGATATCTCATATGTATATATATTTATACATATACTTATAATACTGAATTATTCTAAATTAGAATACATGTGCTTTATATAAAGGTCTCATTTTTCTGATCTTAAACTGAAAAGAAAGATGATTTTATATAGCATCCTAATTATTTTTATTATTTTTATATAGCATACTAATTATTTGACTTTTTAAATGAGGAACTGCAAATACAAAAAAAACACTATATAAAGATTGGAAAAACATGCATGGTATAATGAATCCAAGTCAATAAAATACCTTTTTTTTGTGGTTTTTGGGTCACACCCGGCAGTGCTCAGGGGTTACTCCTGGCTCCATGCTCAGAAATTGCTACTGGCAGGCACAGGGGACTATATGGGGCAATGGAATTCGAACCGATGACCTTTTGCATGAAAGGCAAACGCCTTACCTCCATGCTATCTCCCGGGCCCCAATAAAATACCTTTTAATTAAACATTTCTCATGCAAGATTTTCCAAAGTAAAATTGTTATAAACATTAAATTTTATATAAACAAAGGGTACTTTAAGATCACGTGTTGTAATAACTCAAATATTTTGTTTATAGAAATAATTAGGAAGTTAGTAAAGGCAGTATCTAAAATACAGATTCTCATCAAGATAGTAGAAGCCATTCAAAAATTAACTTACAAACTATGAAACCAGAAAAATGGGTGAGAAATTTGGAAATTCCTGTGCATGAGGTAAAAATTGACATAAAAGGTAAAAATTAAAATGAAGGTACTAAAATTTATAGAAATATATAAATGCAGTTGCCATATCTGCATCTAGCCAGCTCCTTAGACTCAATTCTATTCTTGAAAGATATGTAAACCAAGTTGTACAAAATTATGGGGACATCGGCCACACAGACTCTGAGAACTTTTGTTTTACACTAAAAAGTCTCCCTCTTCCTTTCCCTTCCCCCCTTTCTCCCTCCTCACATTCTCCCCCACCTCCTCCTCACACACACAATTTATTATCTCTCCATGGATTTTATCAACCTAAGGATGATTGCAATAGCCAATTATCAGCTTCCTAGTTATACTGACAAAAATAGAGTACTTGTTGTTTTATTTTATGTTTAATTTTTTAGTTCTAAAGACTTCTCAACCAAGCTGAAGACCTGTAGCTATTTCTGCTGTTTTTTAGCACATAAATTAAACAATGAGACTCCGTAAGACATTCTTTGACTCTGTGCTTTATGCATAGAGAATTGTGAAACAATCACAGGCAGCATTGGGCCCATTCCTTGTACTGGAAAGCCATACACTAGACTAGACTAGACTAACCTGGGGACATTATCATTCTTGAAAATAAGACACATGGGGCCCGGGAGACAGCATGGAGGTAAGGCGTTTGCCTTTCATGCAAAAGGTCATCGGTTCGAATCCCGGTGCCCCATATGGTCCACCGTGCCTGCCAGGAGCAATTTCTGAGCATGGAGCCAGGAGTAACCCCTGAGCACTGCCGGGTGTGTCCCAAAAACCAAAAAAAAAAAAAAAAAAAAAAAAAAAGAAAGAAAAGAAGACACATATCATACAAGACACTTTGCAGACATTCAGCTAAAATAGTTATAGTTATAACTTGGTTATAATTATTTTGTTTTTGCTTTTTCTTTTGAGGTATTGTATTATGAGATGAATGTTTGTCTTTTATATGTACAACATTTATATGCCTTATAGAGTATAGCTTTATAGTGCCTATCGATATGATCAAAGACGTTTTCAGCCATATTTTCTCCTAACACTTAGAATAAAGCTTTTTATGCCATAAACTCCATAACTCTTATGACAATTTCAGAATATATTTCTTTTTATGTTTTAATATTCTATTATATTGTTGCCAAAGAATCTCTCTCTTTTTTAAAAAAAATTGATGGTGACATAAAAATATCCTCTGAGAATAATGGGGATATTAGCCTTCTTTTGACTTTACTGATTTGCTGTACTGTTTCTGTCTGCAATTTTTTCCACTTGAATACACATTAAAAGATTGAAAATGTGGGGGTGGGGAAGAGATGGAAGGAAATTATCCTCTGAGCATATTTATTATCCAATAACACAATTTAATGCATCTTTGATGGTGTGCAATTAGATATTAAAAATTCTCATAACTAGAAATGTTCTTGGTCAGTGGGAATTACTGTGGATAATTTCAAGCACCCTGGGAATAATTTGGCTGCTACAAGGCTTAGACCAATATATAAAGTACTCAGTTTAGGAAAAATTGATTTGTTCTTCACATTAATCCTCTGCTTAACTATATTGGGAAATGCAAATTCACATAAAACCTGAAGAGAAAATAAACAATTCTTTTATACCAAAAATAAATTATTAAGACACAATAAGGTAGCCGAAATATTGTCCCTATTTCATGATATACTGATTTTTCCCCTAAAGGTCTTCTTTTGCACACAGTTAAGAATTTTCTTTACCGTATATTACAGGACTTAGCTACTACTCTAATTTTTATTGTCTGATTTTTTTCTACTTATCTTTCTTACATCTTAGTGTTTGTATTCTAGAGATTTTAAATAGATGAGAGCTTAACAGAATGGACAAATTTACAAAATATGTATGATTAGTCCACAGCTCCACATTTTAATATATTGTATGTTCTTGTCATTTTGACACTATGTTCACTAACAAGAAAACACTGAACACTAGAAAAATAAATTAATCAGCATTTAATGTTTCAGAAAGTCACATAATCATTTATTTCCATTAACATTATAATATTTAACTATGACTTTTTAAAAATTGAGTAGCTGACAAACACAAGACATTCAAAAATTGATGAAACAGGAAATGAATCATTACTTTGTGATTATGAATGATCTAATATTAAACATTTTTGTGGAAGATGACACTAAATATGGCATGTGAAATAATAAATAATTAGAGATGTATGTAAATATAACTTTTAATTGAACATCACATGTAATTATATATACATATAGTATATTATATATAATTATACATGTATGAATATTTATATATCCATATATTATATGTGTAAACATACATGTGTATATAAATATATACATATATGTATGTGAATACATATACTTTCAATGGGAATGGTTACTTTTTTTTTTAATTTAAATTTTTATTGTGACTGAAGTTCATTACACAGAATTATTTACGGTACATAGTGACAATGAATGAAGGGCATTCCCACCACCAATGTTGTC
>PVKC010000165.1:0-75790 GCA_004027635.1 Crocidura indochinensis | reverse complement strand
GGAACTTGACCTTTACTAGACTGGAGTCTATTGATTTAGAGGTTAAGTAAAGGGAGGAGCCAAATCCCCAAAAATGAGTTTCCCTGTTTCTAAAGGAGGGTCAATAGTCAATAGCCAGTATCTGCATTCTGTTTATGCCCTTGATTACCAGAAAATGCAGCTGCAAGGATATATTTGAAAAAGAGAGAAAAAGTATTGTCTTTGCTTTTAGGGCTGGCTATTATCCAGAAAAGGGGTTCTCAAATAAACTATGGTGCTGGAATTTCAGAGCCAAATTATTTGATAGAGGCTATTATTTTTTCTGATATATACAAGGGAGAGATAGTCAAATACTGGCTGAAAAAGTAATGCCAGGCAACTCTTTGGAAATTCCTCAATCATTCATGAAGGGGAAAAAGATGTCCAAGCGGGCCTTTTGAGGAACCCCGTGAGGGTTAAATTAATTTCCACCCACCACGAAAATCTGAGGATATATCTGGTGGGCTGAGTCCCCTTAAAAGCTTAGGTATGCCCTGGCATAAATCATCCTACTGAAATTCATATCACAAATTATATCTGAAAGGTTAAATGTTAAAGACAATGTTAAAATTGATAATACTGATAGAAATGGTAAGATAATGAGATAACAAATCACATGACTATCAGATTTCAAGGAGTTATGTCCCATTTAAAATGAGTTTAATTATATATAACACATACGTGAAGATGACATTAGAAAGATATAGGACCATGAAGATTGGACATATATTTCCCCATGGAAACTAAAACTTAGCCACATACTCAGACATAACCTCTTCTATTGGATCTAATTATTTTTGACATGTGAGAAAAGAATGAAGATATAATAGAATGACATAATTTCTCCACATGATAAAGAATATATTTGAATATTTAACAGTTAAACATAATATTATGCAAGCTTAACTACAAAGGGATTAAAATACATTGACATATGATCTCAGACTAATAAATTTCCTCAATAAAGCATAGGAGAGAAAAAATTCTTGACATCATGTTAGACAATATTTTCCCTAAAAATAAATCAAAACATGGACATCAATAGAAAGAATAGACAAATACACAATAAACTAAAGCATTTCCATGAATCACAGGATATATTCAACACAATTAAAATGCTACATGTTGAGTTTATTTATGAAGAGGTACATGTATTTAAGTAATACTGTGTTTTGTTTATATTTGAAGTCCCAATGTTAGGCCAGAACCACAGAGACCCCAGAGATAGTTAAAAAGTCGAGTTTATTAGAACTCAAAGCTAAGAACTCCAGAGCAAAAGAGGCACAGAAAGCCTGAGCAGTCTTTTTGCATACATTTTATACTTTTATTTTCTTTTTTTTTTTCTGTGCACTGTTCCTGGAGGTACTGCAATACCAGGTTGATGGTGGAATAGACAGAGCAAGCTCCTATTCCAGTTCCATTTAATATATTGTCGTTGGATAGATGATGTATCAGATACTACACTTAGCCAAAAGGCTGAGAAACGACACATTTTATTCTTTTCTTACACAAGGGCATGGGGGGAAACAAAGCAACATCCCTACCTCAATGAATCAAGGCAGGGGATACAGGAGAGGTAAACAAGGTTAGAATAATGGGGGCAGGGCGGTGGCGCTAGAGGTAAGGTGCCTGTCTTGCCTGCGCTAGTGTAGGTCCAGCCCTGGTTCCATCCCCCAGTTTCCCATATGGTCCCCAATACCAGGAGCAACTTTTGAGCACATAGCCAGGAGTAACCCCTGAGCGTCACTGGGTGTGGCCCAAAAACAAAACAAAACAAAAAAAGAACAAACAAGCAAATAATATTAGAGACATCCTGGTGAGCTTTCTGATTCTCAATTTTTGAGTTTTTCCTCATGCTCCTGAGGGCTACACTTGTGGGGGAGCCTTTTTTCTCATGATAATTTTTTCTTGGGGTGTATCATTTTGAGGTTAAATATTTGTTGTTTTTTTCTGTAGTGTGGAGGGGCTGTCTCACAATATGCAAGTTCTCCCTTTTAAGCTGTTTCTGAATATACCCAAAATAAGCAACACATGGCAGTTAGGATATCCTGACAAGTTTTGACAAATATCATGTCTAACTTAGATTTGTTATCTCCAGTTTTGCCCCCAGACAGGAGTTCTAATTTTATTCTAAATATTGGAGGCTATATTGTCTCACACCATAAAATTAATCCATTGCATGTTAGCAACTTTGAATACAGTCCAGAAATGGATGACTAGAAAGCAAATCAATAGGACAAATATTTCACTGAAAGGTTTTTGGTTTTATCCCCCACTTCAGAAAGACTCTCATGAGCACTATAAATATAAAAATCTCGATAATACTTGTAAACCTGAATGCAAACTCTAAATTATTAAGAAGAAAACATTATAGAATGTTGGAATTAGCACTGTTAGTCATTTTCATTTGGGGGGGCACACCAGGTGACCCTCAGGGTTTACTCCTGACTATAGAAATCACTCCTGACTTGGGGGACCATATGGGATGTTGGGTGATTGAACTGCAATCTGTCCTAGGCTAGTGCGGGCAAGGCAAATGACTTACTGCTTGTGCCACCACCTCAGTCATTTTTATGTTTAATGACACAGATTTGATCTCAAATTATCTTTTAATTTGAATGTTTTCAGAGGTCTGAGGAAACTTTTTTTTTTTTAGTTTTATTGGGCCACATCCAGTGACTTTCAGGGGTTGCTCCTGGTTATGTGCTCAGAAATTATTCCTGGCTTTAGGGAACTCTATGGGATGCTTTGGATTGAACCCAGGTCTGCCATGAGTCAGCCACACACAAGGCAAATGCCTTTTTGATTTTTTAACAGGAAAAATTTATACAGGATAAGCTCAGCTAATATATTTATTATATATTATATGTTATATAATATATTTATTAGCCAGGAAGATAATTGATTCCAAAATATATCACAGGATATGTAATTACTTTCTTTTAAGATTCTCTGATTAATAATAAACATGAGAGGATTTACATGTTGCATTATATAATACATATAACATAATAAACACTTTAAATAAATAATTTATTAATTAAATATATATATGAACATAGTAAATAATGTAATCATATAATAGAACAGCTACAATTTAAAACTACAGACAATATAAAAATAAGAATGATCTACAACATATAATAAAAGTGAAGAAAACACATATAATAATCTGTTATTGCATATGAAGTTCAAAATAATTATATAATGCAAATTCAGAGTACTGATTCAGTAAATAAAAATGGAAAAGAGAATATAGCATCGTTGGAAGATTTTCTTGTATCATTTTATTTGCAATTACTTATTTCTTTTCACTTTATAATACAATGCTTGACTTTGTTGATGAAAAATAAATGACAAGACTTGTTTTGGTGTAAGAAGAACTGTGTCACTATAACACAGTTTCTCAGGGAGCTGAGAAAAGAGAAACATGGCCCTTAGCTGAATCCTTGACACCATATACCATTACAAGTACTAGCAGGTGAAGTCCAGGGAACCCTGAGCACTGCTTTGAAGACAACCAGGAAAAAGGCAATTCTATAAAAGAAATTGGGCAAAAAGTTGAAAATGTGCAAGTTTTCATATGAAAATGTAAACAATAGCTGGAGCTAAAAATGTGATTCTAAATTTAAATGAACAATAATGTGTAAAATATCAATGAGCCCTTTAAAAGTATTGATTAAAATACCATTTAATGAATTGGTTACATATATAGTATGACCATTTCTTCATCATTTTCTATATAAAATAGTTTAGATTTCTTAGAAACACATGTCATCAAACTCATTCCATGTTTTTTTTCCTTTACTAAATAGCAGCTATTGGAAATTATGACTATTCCTTGGGCATTGTTGATAATGATATGCTGAAGAAAAGGAAGAGTAGTAATGAAAACATTATTTGATTTTTAATTAAGGTAAGACTCATAAATGCATAAAGATATTTACAAATCTACATACTTCACATGGCTGTACATATAAAGCACAGCACACTTTATAGATACAAAATTCTTATTCCCTAACTTATTAAACCATGTAAAGAAAACACACAACAAACTTCACTGTTTGTATATCTTTAAAGTCAATTACCTAAACCATTTTTTATCTCTTTATTTCACAGGCCACAATGATGATGGCTTGTACCTGGATCTGTGAGCGGGATCATTTCTGATGGTGCTAGGAGGATATTATGCAGTGCTGAGAATTGAATTATGGGCCAAACACATGCAAATCAGGTACTTAACATTATTATCTCTTCAGTCATTAAGCCAGAATTTAGACAAAAAGTGAACTCTTTCCTAAAATTTTGACAGTAGGACAATTAAATAATTCACAATAGATAGATTTACTTTTAAAGAAACATTTTTCCCAATGATGCAGAAGAAAAGCACTCTAATGAAGCTATTATCTATTACTTTGTTTTGGAGAAAAATACACAAAGAACGGGGTGACTACTTTCCATACAGTATGATGGAAGTGGTGGTCATTTCTGGCAATACAAAGTGACTATGTACTATTAAGGATCAAACTGAGGGCGCTCACTAAACTCTACATGTTTGAGTCAACTATACAGCCCTATTTATTTTTTGCTATATATAAGGTTAAATATAAAAGGTACTAATAATAGAAAATAAGAAATATATACCTTTTGACATTGTTATCAGGGATAATTTTTGATTCCTGCATTTCAGGAACTAGAAAAATTAAATGACTATAAATGCCACTAATGGTTTAAAAATAAATGTTTTAGTTTCTCTATAGAATTTTTCTGCTAAACTTATACATTGCTAAAAATTAAGGTTGTCAGAAATAACATTAATTTTAGTAAATAAAATAATGACCATTAAAGAGAATATTTTAAAACCCTGATTTCAACATCCCATACGTTATTTTAATTAACAAATAATCAGTGTTAACTTATAAAAGTGTTCAACATAACAATTTTATATCACTTTATTGGTATTTTAAATATGTGTAAAATAATCATTAGACATTTTTCAAGACAACACATTAAAATGAGAATAGTATCTATTCATATTATAAAATATTTAAAATCATAATTATTAAAGTGAGAGCGCTCCATATAATCTTTCCAAAAATTATGATAAACCACAATGATCATCATTGCCATCAAAACAAGGTGAGGCATCCCAAGAAGCCAATAATGAACTTTTATAACAGTGAAGGTGAACCTACAGGAAGAAAATGTTTAGAGATTAGTATACAAGACAAGCCTCTCAAATAGAGAATAACAGATATGAACGTGGACTACCATTCTCCCCAAATCCAGCATCCTTGCATTCAAATGTAACACTCTTGACCTTTGACCTTATAGAAAACAGCTACAAATTACAAAACTTGAATAAACTTATTTATAATATTTCATACCAAAATATCATACTTCAGGTTCAAGATCTGACTCATTAATGGTACACATAAAATATTCTTCCGTACTCTATTCCACTATTGTGCACATACTAGAACAGTTATTACATATTTTATTTATGAAACATATTACCTCTAAAGTGCTAGTGCTTGTCAATCTCTCAAGGATCCTGAGATATATTTTGTAGATAATTCTGCATAGATTATGTTCTGCTCCGTTTATTGTGACAGACAATTTGAAGTCCTCAGGATTCCTTTGTTGCCTCTCTAATCCTGAAACAGGTTTAGGTCTTGCATAGGGGCATTCCCATCACCAGTGTTGTCCTCCCTTCACCTCTGTTCCCAGCATGCATCCCATATCCCCTCCTTCTACCCTTGGTTTAGGCTGTTAGGATAAGTGTTCCCCTCTGTGTATATTATGTTGTAGATTGGATATCTAATCTGTTGTTGCTGACTTTGGATTTGGTGTTAATTCTGATAATTTTTTTTATATCTACTCAATATTCATACAACTGTTTAGTCTTGGAACCATCCATTATTTCCCCCTCAGTTTATGAGACAGAACATAATAATTCAAGTTATGTGGTTCTGTTTGAATAAAAGGGGGAGGCAAAAATCAAACAAACAAAAATGGGGAGGAGTCCATTTAGAGGTTATAAATATCAATTTAAGAAAAAAAAAGGTGAAAAAGGATGAAAAACATAACAAAAATTTTAAAAGTCCATACAAAAAAGAAAACAAACGAACAAAAAACCCAAAAGTACAATGACAAAAAAATCAAGGGGCCGGAGAGATAGCATGGAAGTAAGGCATTTGTCTTGCATGCAGAAGGACGGTGGTTCGAATCCCAGCATCCCTTACGGTTCCCTGAGCCTGCCAGGAGTGATTTCTGAACCTGAGCGCTGCCACCTGTGGCCCAAACAACAACAACAACAACAACAAAAATCAAACAGAAAAGCACCACAGCAATAAAGACAACAACCAAACCAAACCAAACAACAACAACAACAACAACAACAATAATGTGCTTCTGGTTTTTTGTTTTGTAGCTATTATGTGTGTTAGGAATTTGACCTCAGGTCTGCTGTATGCCTTACCTTCTGTATTATCTATTTTACTTTGAATGTATTATTTCTTTTACTTTGAATGATTGTGGGATTCTGAGAAATCTTTTAAACTTCAAATAAATATTTTATAGAAATTTTATTGTCACACTATAAATTTATTTGAAACAGAGACTATTTTGTAACCAAACAGCTAAAATACTTTGTTAGAAAATTTAAGTTGATTTAATGTTCAAAAAATATAATATTACAAATATAGATTAATATAACTAATGGAACAAGACAACTAACTCAAATTTTTATAAATATCCAAGTTATCAATATCTTTTAAGGTGGTTTTTTATAGAAAAATTCATAATATTAATTATGCAGTTTAGCAAGTCAATGCATTTTGTAGCTGTTAAGCTAGAATTAATTCTTTAAAAAATTTACCTCTGAAATGTTATTTAATTCTAACAATCTATTTAATAATCTATTTAAACCCCTGAGTACTGCGTGATGTGACCCATCCCCCCCCAAAAAAGGAAAGAAAATTAGATTAAAAAAGACAAAATAAAGGTGTAATTGTTTCAGGAATAGCCTTTTATTATATTAAAATGCATGGTTTAATTGAATCACTATGATATACACAATCACAAAGTTTTTTAATGACTGAGTTTCATTTTTTAGATTTGTTTTTATTTAAACACAGTGGTAACAAGGCTTCTCATTATACAGTTGTGGCTTTTTTTTTATTAACAGAGAAAGTTGTTCATGATTGAGTTACACTCATACAATGTACAACAACCTTGACCAGTACATATTTCCTACCACCAATGTCCCAGTGTTTTCTTATCCTACTAGAAGCCCTTTCCCTACCTGTCTTCTCTCTAATTTTTTCTTCTCTATCTCTCCCATTTTTTCTTTCTTGACACTTTTGTTTTCAGTATAGTGCATATCTATGCCACTATATCTATACCCGTTAACCTGCCAGCAACCCTCAGGAGCCTCAATCTAGGCATTTTACTTCTTTTCCTTTCTTTCTTTCTTTCTTTCTTTCTTTCTTTCTTTCTTTCTTTCTTTCTTTCTTTCTTTCTTTCTTTCTTTCTTTCTTTCTTTCTTTCTTTCTTTCTTTCTTTCTTTCTTTCTTTCTTTCTCTCTCTCTCTCTCTCTTTCTTTCTTTCTTTCTTTCTCTTTCTTTCTTTCTTTCTCTTTCTTTCTTTCATCTTTCTTTCTTCTTTCTTACTTTCTTCCTTCCTTTCTTTCCTCCTTCCTTCCTTCCTTTCTTTTTTATTTCTTCTTTTCTTTCTTTCTTCTTTCTTTTTCTTTCCTTCTTTTTCTTTCTTCTTTGTTCCTTCTTTTTCTTTCTTTCTTTCTTTCTTTCTTTCTTCCTTCCTTTCTTTCTTCTTTCTTTCTTTTTCTTTCTTTCTTCTTTCTTTTTCTTTTTTCTTCTTTCTTTTTCTTTCTTTCATTCTCTTTCTTTCTTTCTTTCTTTCTTCCTTCCTTTCTTTCTTCTTTCTTATTTTCGCTCTTCTGTTCTTTCTTGAGACTGTTATTTGCACTGTTAGAAAAGGGATGTCACGTATGTCACTTTATTCCCCTTCAGCACCCAGTTCTTCTTCAGAATAAGCTGTTCCAACTATCATTGTCATAGTAGATTCTTCACTACTCTACCTCTCCATATAAAAATAAAAGTATGGCAATGATATCCAGAAACAATATGATGAGAATCAGGAGGATCAGTCCACTGTAGGAAGTTAGCCACAAAGTATGGAGAGGTAGAGTAGTGAAGAATCTACTATGACAATGATAGTTGGAACAGCTTATTCTGAACAAGAAAGAAAGTTGCTATAGGGTGACAGAGAGTCATTAAGTCTTCTACTACTATTGTGTGATTATTGATGCCTTTCTTCATATCTATCAGCAATTGTTTTAAGTTTTTTTCTGGACACTCATTGACTGCATACATGTTTATCAGTGTGATTACCTGGTGTATATATTCATTGATTATTAAGAAATGCTCATCTTTGTCTCTTATGACCTTTTAAGCCTAAAGTCTGTCACCTGATATTACTATAGTCACTCCAGAATTTTAAGAAAGCTGTTTATTTAAATGATTGTCATCCAAGTTTTGAGTTTATGTTTGCTCTGACTATTCAGATGTGTTTCCTGCAGGCAGAAAAATGTTAGATTCATTTTTTAAATCAATTTTTCCATACCGTGTCTCTGAACTTGTGGATTTAGTCCATTGACATTGAGTTTATTGTCATGGGATTAATGTCATCATTTTTGTAGGAGCTTGGTGTGTTTGTTCGGTGTGCCTTTCTTAAAGTAGACACTTATGTACTTTTTTCAAGGTCAGTTTTGTATCTGTAAAATTTTTAAGCTTCTGTTTATATGTGTTATTGTGTATCCTTTCTTCAACCTGGACGAAATTCTGACTAGGAGAAGTGTTTTTGGTGAACCACTCATTTTGTTGAGTTTTATAACAATTGAGTTTTCATCATACACGTAGAATACCCTTACCAGTCCACATTTCCTGCCACCAATCGCTCCAGCTTCCCTCCACCCTCCTCTTTGCTTTAATTCATGCCTGCCTATTTGGCAGATATTTATCTTCTCTTCTCTTGCTCTCTCTTTTTTTCTTTTAGACACTTTAAACAGTCTTTTAAGCAAAGTCAATAACATCTGAAATGGCAGAATTCTTATAAAACAATGAAATCACAGTATATAAAATTTAGGTACAAAATTCAATTGTAGTTACTTTCAAAGCAGCAAGATTTTATACAATTCTAAAATCTCATGATGCTATTTATAAAGTACATAAAAAGTTTTAGCAAAAATAGAATATATATTGGAATTAGAGAAGTGTAGTTTTACTTATGCTTTCAAATCACTACTAAACATGAAGTAGAGGAGAAAAATATTCCTGTGAGTTATACATTTCTTTTACTCCTTTTATTTAAAGCATTATAATTTACAATGCTATTCAGAGTTGAATTTTAAATACAATATATAGTTAAAAATTTCACCATCAATGTCAACCTCCCTTCACCAATAAGCTCAAAGTCCATCCCATACTTCCTCTACCCACATACCCCTCCTTTACCCAACATCATAACAGGCATCTTTTTTATTATTTAATTTTTGTTTTTGGTTTTTAGGCCACACCCAGTGATACCCAGGGGTTACTCCTGGGTATGTGTTAAGAAATAGCTTCTGGCTTGGGGAATCATAGAGGATGCTGGGGGATGGAACCACAGTCCATTCTAGGTTAGTGGCGTGCAAAGCAAACACCCTACAGCTTGTGCCACCACTCCAGCCCCAATAGGCACCTTTTTAAGTTTTTTTTGTTAAGGTGGGTCTCAAAATATCAATATTGTTGAATTTCTGGTTTGGACATTTAGTTTGGCACTTTTTTTTAATACCACCAATATACCTGAAACCCCTTGATCTCAATCCCTGTCTAGCATTATTTGATGTCTGTTTTTCTCCAGCTCACTCTATTTCCATTTTTTTTCCTTCTTCGCTATGCTGGGGCCAAAACTGTGCTAGATAACACTTATTTAAACCATTCCATTCATCTCCAATTATTCTAAATACCAAATATAATTGATACAATCATTTATTTGTCTTTCTTATTCTGGATTACTTCATTTATCATGATGTCTTCCAGTATTATGCATGGTGCAATGAACTGCATGATTGTTTATTTGGTTATAGCTATGCTGTATTCCATTGCACATAAGTACTACATCTTTATGATACACTCACTTACTATTGGAAATCTAAGTTGATTTTAACTATTAGTGATTCTACTTGGTACTGTAGTGAACAATGGTGTGCATATATTCTTTTGAATGAGTTTTTCTGTCTTGAAGATAGATAAACAAAAGCGAAACTTCTTGGTTAACTCAATTCTCAGTTTACTGAGAAATTTTCATACTGTTTTCCTTAAATGTTATTCCCAGTAATTTTGATATGTGACACTCTCAGCTGTATAAGTTAATATCTCAATATTGTCTTGCTTTCGATTAATAGAAAATGGTGATGACCAGTTTTAATGTTCTTGTTGTCCATCTTTAGATCTTCCTCTGAGAGGAGTCTTTTCAAACATTTCCTTATCTATTTTTGTAGTTGGGTTTAGTTATAAAAGAAAACATACACCCACCTTCACCAGTAAAAAGTTTCCATCACCAAGGCCCTTATGTCCCTCCTCCCTTACTCATTGCCTGTATTTGAGACAGGCTTTCTATTTCTCACACTCACTACCTTTGTCATTAGAGTTGTTAGTGTAGTTATTTTTCTATCTAAACTCACCACTTTTTGTGGCAATCTGCATAATGTAGGCTGGACCTTCCATCCCTCATCTCTATTGTATCTATGTGTTATTACAATAATGTCTTTTACTTTTCTTAAAACTCATAGATGAGGAGTTCTTTCCTTTCCCCGCTGTGGCCGCAGCCATGAGTATGCTCAGGCTTCAGAAGAGGCTCACCTCCAGCGTCCTGCGCTGCGGGGGAAAAAAAAGGGTTTGGTTGGATCCCAATGAAACCAACGAAATCGCCAATGCAAACTCGCGTCAACAGATCCGGAAGTTGATCAAAGATGGGCTGATAATCCGGAAACCTGTGACGGTCCATTCCCGGGCTCGATGCCGGAAAAACACATTGGCACGCCGCAAGGGTCGGCATATGGGCATAGGTAAGCGCAAAGGTACTGCCAATGCCAGGATGCCAGAGAAGGTAACCTGGATGAGGAGGATGAGGATTCTGCGCCGGCTGCTCAGGAGATACCGGGAATCTAAGAAGATTGACCGCCACATGTATCACAGCTTATACCTATAAGTGAAGGGAAACGTGTTCAAAAACAAGAGAATTCTCATGGAGCATATCCATAAGCTGAAGGCAGACAAGGCCTGCAAGAAGCTCCTGGCTGACCAGGCTGAGGCCCGCAGGTCCAAGATCAAGGAAGCCCGCAAGCGCCGTGAGGAACGTCTCAGGCAAAGAAGGAAGAAATCATCAAGACTCTGTCTAAGGAGGAGGAGACCAAGAAATGAACAGCTCAAGGAACAAGACAGCTTTTCTTGTCTGTACTTAGTGGCTCCATTGCTATTGATCATTGAATTAAACAAGACTTTGCCTTAAAAAAAAAAAAAAAAACCTCCTAGATGAGTAAGACTATTCTGTGTCTATCTCTCTCCCTCTGACTTATTTCACTCGGCATAATAGTTTCCATCTCCATCCACGTATAGAAAAATTTTATGACTTCAATTTTGATGACTGCATAATATTCAATTGAGTATATATACCACAGTTTCTTTAATCACTCATTTATTACCTGATACTTGGGTAGTTTTTAGTTTTTATCCATTGTAAATAGTGATGCAATGAATATAGATGTGAGGAAGGCATTTTTGGTGTTGAGTTTTTATGTTCCTAGGATATATCCCTACGAGTGGTATAGCTGAATTATATGGGAGCTCAGTTTCCAGATTTTTGATAAATTTCCATAAAGTCTGAACTAGGCAGCATTCCTATCAGAATTGAATCAGTTTCTTTCTCCCCATATATCCACCAGCACTGATTGTTCTTGTTCTTTTGTGATGTGTGCCTGTCTCTGTGGTGTGAGATGGTACCATTTGATTTGCATCACCTGAAGATTAGTGATGTGCAGCATTTTTCATGTGTCTTTGACCATTTGTATTTCTTCTTTTATGAACTGTTTGTTCATTTATTTTCCCTATTTTTTGATAGGGAAGGCCTTTTTTCTTGTAAAGTTCTGCCAGCAACTTACATATATTATATATTAACCCCTTCTCTGTTTGGTATTGCTGTAAATAGTTTCTCCCATTCTATCAGTGTTCCTTGTCTCCTAGTCACTACTTCCTTTGAGGTGCAGAAGCTTCTCAACTTAGTATAATCCCATCTGTTAATCTTTGCCTCTACTGGTTTGGACAGTGATGTTTTCTCCTTGAAGATGCCTTTAGTATCAATGTCATGGAGTATTTTAACTATGTGTACTTTTATATCATGTATGGTTGTGGATCTGATATTAAGATCTTTATCCTTTTGGATTTGACTTTTGTGCAAGTTTTAGATGGATATCCAACTTCACTTTCTTTTTCATTTGGCTTACAAATTTCTAGCACCACATGTTGAAGAGACTTTCCTTGCTCCATTTTGCACTTCTTACCCCTTTATCAAAGATTGATTGTGTGCTGGGGAACATTGTCTAATACTCATGTCTATTCCACTGATCTGAGGGTCTGTCTTTATTCCAATGGTATGCTAGTTTAATAAATATTGCTTTGTAGTACAATTTAAAGATGGGGAAAGTGATTCTTTTTCTTAAGGATTGCTTTAGCTCTTTGTGGATGTTCATTGTTCCAAAAGAACTTAATGAGTGCTTGATTCACTTCTTTGAAGAATATCATTGATATGCTTAGAGGAATTGCATTACATATACAATACTTTAGGGAGTATTGCCATTTTAATGATGTTAATCCTCCAAGTCCATGAACAGGATATGTGTAATCATTTCCTTTTGTCCTTTTTATTTGTTGAAGCAGTGTAGTGTTTTGTTGTTTTCTTTGTATAGGTACTTCAACTCTTTAGTTAAGTTGACTCCAAGATATTTGAGTTTCCGTGGCACAAATTTGAATGGGATTGATTTTTATTGTCCATCTTTTTGCTGTATCATCATTTGTCTATAAGAAGGTCATTGATTTTTAGTGTTAATTTTGTAGCCTGCCAGTTTGCTATATGAATCTACTGTTTACAGAAGCTTTCTGGTAGGATCTTTAGGGTTTCTCAGTATAATTTCATGTCATCTGCTAACATTGAGAGCTTGAGTTCTTCCTATTCTATCTAAATTCCCTTGTATCTTTTTTTTTTTTGCCTAATTGCTATGGCAATTAGTTCCTGTACTATTTTGAATAGGAGTGGTTGGAAGGGGCAGCCTAGTCTTATATAAGATTTTAGAGAGCAGACTTTTAGTTTATCAGCATTGAGAATAATATTTGTCATTGGCTGGTGGTAGATATCCATGACTATACTGAGAAAAGTTCCTTCCATACCAATTGTAATCTTATTGAAAGTTATTTTTCTTTTCTTTTCTTTCTTTCTTTTTTTTTTTAATTTTTGGATCACACCCGGCATTGCTCAGGGTTTATTCCTGCCCCACACTCAGAAATTGCTCCTGGCAGGCTCGGGGGAACATATGCAATGCCGGGATTTGAACCACCATTCAGAAGAATGCCTTTCCTTGCGTGCAAGGCAAACGCATTACCTCCATGTTATCTCTCCGGCCCTTGTTGAAAATTTTTTTATCAAGAATGGGTGTTGGCAAATTTTGTAATGCAATTAGACCTTATATCCTAAACATTGGCATAATGATTTGGCTTAGGCCTCAGAAGAATGGGCATTGCCAATACACCCCTCAACAATGGATACCGTCTATGGAAACAATCACAATTGTCTATAACATTATAGGATGCAACCCTCTACCAGGAAAGACCCTACCACTATTCTGGCATTGACTTACTCCAAAGAGTGCTCTCAACATCCAAACGACTTAGCAACAACTTGCTTTTAGGGCAGGTCTCTCTGCATCTAGTGGTGAGGTGAAACTAGAGGATGCTCCACATCAGTCTGACTTCGAAAAAGGAAATGCACAGAATCCAGAAATTTTAACTATAGAAACCTGACACCAACAACAGCTAAAGTGTGAAGAAGTTTCATCGGGACCATGGAGAATGACTCAGGGTTTGGGCAGACTGGTATGCCTAGAGCCCAGAGTCAGTCTTATGCCAATAAACCAGGGTGAGACCTTTTTGTAATCAGGCCAAGGATTTTTTTTTCCATTTTCCCCATATCTTACTGGGCCTATGCAAACAACAGTGATTGCCACTTTCACACCTTTACTACTGTATTTATTTTTAATACTTATCCTTTAAGAAATAAGGAAAAAAACAGCTTACTGAATTAAAAAAAATAACTGTAGTAGAATGATTGTCTCGAATACAGGCAGGGGATGGGAAGGAGGGAGAGGAGAACTGGGGGTGGGAATGTTGCACTGGTGAAGGGGGTGTTCTGTTTATGACTGAAACCCAACTACAATCGTCTTTGTAATCTTGGTGATTAAATAAAGAATTAAAAGAAAAGAATGGGTATTAGACCTTATCGAATGCTTTCTCTTTATCTATTGGTATGATTTTCTGGCTTTTACTTTTCTTTTTGTTGATATGGTGCTTTATGTTGACATATTTACACATTTTAAACTATCCATGCATCCTGGAATAAAGCCTACTTGTACATGGTGATGTTCTTGATGAAGTGTTAAATCCTATTTGCCTGAGTACTGTTGAGGATCTTTGCATTGCGTTCATATGAAATATTACTCTGATAAATATCCTTGCTTTTCAGTATGTTGGCATGGTTTTGATATCAGAATGATGTTAGGTTCATAAAAATATATGAGAGTGTTTCTGTTTCTTCATTTTCCTTAAAGAACCTGAAGTAGTAACTTATTTTAGAAATAACAAGGCATGAGTATCATTATCAGTAAAAGCCATTTTGAAAAAACACCATAAAAGTAAACTGATTCTTGTTTCTTAGTATTTTCTCTCATTTGTCTTCTTAGATATGCAGGAGACAGGAAATCAAGAGAATTCACCTACCAGCAAATAATTGTGGGCTGTCCTACTTTCCTGCACTTAACCTTCTGGCTGCTGACACTCTTCAACTTGAGACACATAAATCCTCAAGAATTTCTCCCTGTGCTCTTAAAGTGCTGTGTCCCGGTGTCATGCAGAAGCAGCATTTCCACCAAGTTTTCTGTTGCCACATTCTTCAATATACTATGAAATTCATCCTCTGTCATCTCTTACTGACCCTTTCCCTATGTATTCTCTTTAATTTAAAAGGATTCCATTTCAGTCAAACTTTATTCCATGTTAATGGGCAATTTCCTCCATGTAGTTAATGAATGTTTCATTCAAATTTCACCTGCTTATTGCTTTCAGAGTTCATTTTTACATTATATTTTATATATCCTTGGTTGTTATTTCCTCATTTTTGTGAAAGATTTTATGGTATGAACAATTTTATGATATGAGAAAATCAATTAATTAGAAGACATGCACATTATGAGGAACCGTGAAAAAGTTTAAGATTATTTGCAATTTATATGTTATTAAATTTGCAAATTTGAGGAAGGACATATGTATTAATATACTTTGGTGACTTTTATGAATGCCCATTTTAAATTAATTCTACATAAAGGGAAAGACAGATAAATCATGAACTTTAGATTATAAAAATGTATCAACAGAGGGTTATCTTGCAAGGAGTGTGACTTTGGAGAGTGATGTTCATAGGAGAAAATCTACAATTGAGGGAAGAGATGAATAAGAATTCAATATATTCCTCTTCACTTGGATAAGAATTTCAAAGCTCTAAATAAGATTAAAATAGCTCTAAAAATGAATAAATTCTAAATAAATGACATACATGTCCTTTTTAGATGGTACAAAAGCAATTTTCCAAATTTAAATCAGTGAAAGTAATTGGTGCCTACAAACATACATTCTTCTGTCTGAACAGGATTCAGAAATAAATTGTGCTTTAGAGAAATCTACATAGAAACATTTCTCTTGTTTTTCTTGTTTTACTGAGAACCTGAAATATAGGAAATAATATATAATTAGGGTCAGAAATTTAAAGCCTAATATTTGAATTATATATACTATATTTGAACTAAAAGACATATATTACATTCTGAATATTTTATGTTATATTTTAGTAGAAAGTAATATACACATTTATATTATTGCTATCCTACTTTTTACCTTTCTAAATTTATACACCACTATATATAAAAATATAAACATGCTAAAGAGACTTACACTTTGGAAGAAAAAACTGAGCCATCTGACCACACCAATAAACTATCATTGTTTCTTTTAAGGAGTCCACTCCATGATAGAATATTAAGATTCTTGAATGTATTCTATTAGAAAAAGTATTATAAAAATAAAATAAAATACTTTGTAATACATTTAATTCTTTAAATAAAATTTAAAGTTATTTTTTATCATTTGTCACTAAAAAATTTAAAAGTATATAGTGATGCAATAGTAAAATTTATAATCCCATATTAATTGGAATGAAATATGATAGCAGTGAAAGGGAAATATCAACTAAAATATTAAAATAAATGTACCAAATTAAAATTTTAATAAATTATTCTAAACAATTTTGGTGTTTAAAATAGAATTTATAAGTTTAATGATTGAATTGTAGTTTTTTCATATTAGATTGCAAGAGAGCAATTTAGAAACAGCAAGTCTTACAAAATGGTGAAAAACAATTTAGGTTTGAACATTGCATGAGTAGAATAAATATGAAAAAGAATAGGCGAATAACTTAAAAGCTATAAGAGAATAAACATATTAAGTACCAAAATATTTATAGATTCGAAACTTCTCAAACTGCTAATAAACTAGCATACTTAAATTTGTATCATAGTTAAAAGGCTGAACACTGAAAAAATACAATAAATAATATTGAGAAAATTGCAGGATAATGAAGTGACTTAAATCATCTTAAAATCAGAGATTAAGAGGATTTTGTTCTTTTACTCCAAAGTCACCTCATCTTCTCAAAGCAGTACATTGTAAAGATAATATTAACAAGATGTAAATTCTAAAACCCCAGAGCCATATTTGTCCATGGAAACCAAAACTTAAACAATTTCCACCACATGCTTTCAATGTGGCTTCCATTCAAGACCAGTGACTGTGGTGCTGGGACCAACCTCTCTTAGAATTGTCTGCAGAAGACAATTTGTGAGGTGGCCACAAAATTAAGGGCAGAGTCAGGGAAGTCAGGTTGCTCTATTGCTGCATACATATCCTAATCAATGAACCCTAGCACAGCACACAGAAAACATAACACTACAAATGTGATAATGGGAAATAATGCAGGCCAACACAATGAACAGAGGATAAAATTGGCGGATCTGATGACTAGAAAAGTTTCAATCACCTATGTAGCCACTCTTAAATTGTACTACAAAGCAATAGTCATTAAAACAGCATGGTGTTGGAATAAAGACAGATCCTCAGATTGATTTAATAGACTTGAGAATTTAGATAATATTCCAAAGACAAAAAAAAATGAATTAATCTATAAATTGACTATACTTCCCAAAGAATAGAAAGTGAAGCAGGAAAACCTCTGATCACTAAATTGAGCCCCTCTCCAACTGTCCACATTTTTCTTTTAATACCCAATGTAGCAGAGTATATGTCCAAGGAGTATTCCCAGAGATGTGTACATGGGTGTGTTTAGGACCAACTTTA
The DNA here is from genome assembly GCA_004027635.1 of Crocidura indochinensis. Classification (NCBI taxonomy): domain Eukaryota; kingdom Metazoa; phylum Chordata; class Mammalia; order Eulipotyphla; family Soricidae; genus Crocidura; species Crocidura indochinensis. The sequence goes on along the minus strand of PVKC010000165.1, from coordinate 57,980 downwards.
TTTACATCAACAAAGATCCAACACCCATTCGTAATAAAAACAGACATCAAGATGGGAAATTGAAGAAAATTTCTTTAGCTTTCTTGAATTCTTGAAATTCTCCTCAGAGGTCAGAGCCCTGGGAAGCGAATCCCCAAAACACTGCATTCTGAAGCTGACAGTGAGCGAATGAGTAAGAACTGGCTGGCTGTGGGGGTTTCAACTGTCACCTAGAGCCCCAGAAGAGCGTGGCTGCGAAGAGAAGCTGAGCGGCCGCACACACTTTCTAACCAATAAACTCCATCACAACACGCAGGAAAAACCACTCTACTAGTGTGACAATGGGGAAAACTCGTAGGCAAACACCATGCACCGAGAATGAAGATGATAGCTTGGATGACCTTAAAAATTACAACCATCTGATTAAACTCTCGGATAAGGAACTTAAAATAGAAATAGGGAAGATGTTTGTAAAACTCCAAGAAAGCATAGATAGATCTGAACAGAACACAAAAACAGAAATCAGAAAACTCCAAACTTAAATAGCAGATCTGAAAAACACAGTAGCTCAACTGAAAACCTCAGTCGATGCCCTCGACAGCAGGGTAACAGTACCCGAGGAGAGAATCGAAATACTGGAAGATGAAATGCAGAAAAACTCAACACAGCAGAAGGAATGGGAAAAGAACTTTAGGACAAATGATCAGGCAATGGAAAAAGTACTCAAGGAATGTGAACAGATTTGATAAACTCAACAGAAACAACATAAGAATCATTGGAGTTCCAGAGACACAAGTAGGAGATCACCAGGAAGAATCAACTGTCAAAGACATCATCAAAGAGATACTCCCAGAGTTAACGACTACATGCAATCAAATCCTGCATGCCCGAAGAGTACCAGCCAAAAGAGACCCAAAGAAAAACACCTGAAGACACATCATTGTTACAATAATTTTATCTCTATTCCACAGATAGAGATAGAATACTGAATGCAGCAAAATCAAAAAGGGAAATTACATTCAAAGGAGCATCCCTAAGACTTACAGCAGACATGTCACAAGAAACTCTCAAGGTCAGAAGACAGTGGTGGGATATTGTGACAAGACTGAATGAAATGAATGCCTCACAGAGAATACTGAACCCAGCAAGACTCAAGTTCAGGTTTAAAGGAAGAATACATAGTTACATGGATAAACAACAGCTTAAAAACTTCACAGATGATAACCCAACCTTAAAGGAAAAACTGAGAGGTCTACGCTAAGACAAGAGAGATCAAAAAACATAGGAAACTTATCTACAAAGATGACATAAAATCCTATGACAATCATCCCCCTCAATGTTAATGGGCTAAATTCATCAATTAAAAGACACAGAGTGCAAAATGGGTCAAAAAGATGAATCCAACCTTCTGCTGCCTACAATAAACAAATCTGAATAGTCAGCACAAACAGACTCAAAATCAAAGGCTGGAGGAATATCATCCAAGCAAATAACACCCTCATAAAAGCTGGGGTGGCCATATTAATTAATATCTAATGACACCAACTTTATACTTAGAAAAGTGGTAAGGGACAAAGATGGACACTATGTTTTAATCAAGGGATAAGTGCAACAGGAAGAAATCAGACTATTAAACATATAAGCACCCAATGAAAGACCACCAAATTATCTAATACAGTTGCTGACAAATCTGAAAGAAGAAATCAACGATAACATCATTATGGGAGACCTCAATGCAGTTCTATCAACACTTGATAGGTCAACCAGACTGAAACCCAACAAAAACATACTAGTCCTGAAAAGAGTAATGGAAGAAAGAGGACTATATATATGACACTCCATCCCAAAAATACCTGGATACATATTCTTCTCCAATGTACCTGGGTCATTCTCCAGGATAGACTACATGCTGACACATAAAACATACCTCCATAAAATCAAGAGGATAGAAATCTTGCAGGCTAACTTTGTTGACCACAAGGCTCTGAAATTAGATGTGAACTACAAAGCCACACAGAAGAAAAACTTTAACAATTGGAAATTATATAACATCCTACTGAACAACCAGTGGGTCTGAGACAAAATCAAAAAGGAAATCAAAATTTTCCTGGAAATAAATGATAATGAAGACACAGCCCCCCCCAGAATCTATGGAACACAGTAAAAGCAGTCCTGAGGAAAAAAATTATAACTCTATAAGCACACATCAGGAAGTAAGAAGGGGCATACCTGAATAACTTAATGACGCAGATCAAAAAATTAGATAATGACCAACAAAAGGAACCAAAAATAGGGAGACAGAGGAAATAACAAAGCTGAAAGCAGAACTCAATGGAGTGGAAAACGAAAAACAATCCTAAAGATCAACAAAAGCAGAAGTTGGTTCTTTGAAAAAATAAACAAGATTGATAGGCCACTGGCAAAACTCACAAAGAAAGAGAGAGGGAGAAATCTGATAACCCTTATTAGAAATGAAAAGGGGGAGATCACAACAGATACTGCAGAGATCCAAAGGACAATCAGAGACTACTTTGAGAAACTGTATGCTACTAAACATTAGAACCTAGAAGACATGAAAAAATTCTTGGACACTTATAACATTCCACATTTAAGTAAGGAGAATGTAGAATATCTAAACACCCCCATCACCACTGAGGAAATTGAAGCTGTAATCAAACATCTGCCCAAAAAGAAAAGCCCAGACCCAGATGGATTTCATAATGAATTTTTTTCAAATCTTTCAATTGGGTATACTACCAATCCTAGCCAGGCTTTTCCATGAAATAGAAAAAACGGGAACACTTCCAAACAGCTTATATGAAGCCAACGTCACCTTGATACCCAAACTGGACAGAGATGCTGCCAAGAAAGAAAATTACAGACCAATATCTCTGATGAATGCTGATGCAAAGATCTTCAACAAAATCCTGGCAAATAGGATCCAATGCATCATCAAGAAGATCATACACTGCGACCAAGTAGGTTTCATTCCAGGAATGCAAGGATTGTTTAACATCCGTAAATCTATCAACTTCATACACAACCTCATCAAGAAGCAAAATAAAAATCACATGATTATATCAATAGACGCAGAGAAAGCATTTGATAAGGCTCAACACCCATTCTTGATCAAGACTCTCAGCAAGATGGGAATGGAAGGAACCTTTCTCAATCTAGTTGAAGCCATCTACCACAAGTCAATGGCAAATATTATCCTCAATGGAGAAAAATTAAAACCCTCTCTGCTTTGAGGGAGTTTAATGGAGGAAACTATTACCAAGAATAAACAGTAAAACTTATTGTCATGATTTCACAATATGTGCAAATACTATGTCATTGTTATGCTTCTGAAATATAATACTATATATTAAATATATAATATTAATAAAAATACTCCTGAAATGTCATAGCAGTTTATGCACTTAAAAAAAGAAATGTTATTTAATATAGTCTTATACAATTACCATAAGTTCATCACAGATAACATATTTAATGAGAAAGTTAAAGTCTTTCCTTTAAGATCTAGCACAAGATATTTCTGCACATTCTGGCCACTTCTATTCAGTATAGTATTGCATTACTGGTATTACTTGTCATCACAATTAGTCAATAAAAAGATATCAATAGCATACAAGTAGAAAGGGAAGAACTTAAACTCTCACTATTTGTGGATGATACGATACTCTACTTAGAAAATGTGAAAGACGCCACAAACAAGATTCTAGAAAAATGACATCCTTAGTAAACAGGCAATGTACAACATTAACATCAAAGGTCATGACTTTCCTATATAAAAATAATTAAAGAGAAGATACATGTAAACAATCCATTCACTAGTATGCATTGGATAAAACAAATACCTCAGAATCAAATCATCAAAAAAGTTGAAAGATCTATGCGAAGAAATCTCCAAAGCACTGCTTTAAAATAAAGACATAAGGAAATGGAAACACATGTTCTACGCATGGATTTGGAGGACTAGCATCATTAAAATGACTATACTTCCTAAAGTACTGTACAGATTCAATGCAGTTTCTATAATAATGACCATATATTTTTCAAAGGTATAGATCAAACACTTCTGAAATTCATAAGAAATAATAAACCTTCGCAAATAGCTGTAGGAATACTTGGGAAAAGAATATAGGATGCATGGCATTTCCAATCTTCAAAACTATACAATAAAATAATAATAATTAAAATGTTATGTTGTTGAAACAGCTTCACTGATAAGTGGAAAAGATTATCCCAATATAGATCCCCATGTGTATAATAAATTAATAGGAAAAAGAGCAAAGGATGCAAAGTAGAACAAAGAAAGCCTCTTCAATAAGAGGTTCTGGGAAACCTGGCCAGCTAGGTGTAAGGAATCTAACTCAAACATCTTACTGACACCATACTGAAGAGTAAAATAAAAAAAAAATAGGACTTTGATATAAAACCTTAAACCATAGGGTAGAGGAAAATATAGTTATTCTTTTCATGATATTAATGCTAAAGATATCTTCTAAGATGAAGATAACATTATTCAGCCTTTAATGGGTTAATAGCTAAGACTTATAAGGCACTAGTAGAACCTAGCAAGAAGATAAAATGAGGAGAGAAATTTAACAGACATTTGTTCAAGAAATTACAGATGGCCAAAGGGACACAAGAAAATATTCCACACCATTAGTCAGGAGGAATGTGTAAATCAAAACTACAGTGCAATATCATTTCACTCCACATAAACTGGCACATATCAAGAAGAACAATAGGCAGTGCTGTTGTGAATATGTGAAAAAAGAACTTTCATTCACTGCTGGTGATATTGTAGATAGGCCCAGTATTTTTGGAAAACAATATGAACATTCCTCAAAAAATATCTAGAAATTGAACTTTCCAATTTTAGTATATGTGCTGCTGAAGCGAGCACTAGAAATTGAACTCTTATATGATTTATTAATACTGCTCCGAGTAATATACCCCAGTGACAAAAAAGGACACAATAAAGAAATGTCATTTGCATTTTAATGTTTATGACCACACTATTTACAATTGTCAAATTTGGAAACAACCCAAGTGTCCTCAATACTTGTATATCTACACAATGAAATACACTATGCAGCTGTTAGGGGAAGAAAAGTCATGAAATTTCCTTACACAGGGATAGTTATAGAGATTATTATGCTGAGTGAAATGAGTCATAGGGATAGGAATAGACATGGAATGATTGCACTCATTTGAGGGGTATAAAAATAGTATAATATAAGGTCGAGGCAGTGGTGCAGAGCTGTAAGCTGCCTTGACCATGCTAGTCTAGGAAGGAACGCAGTTAACTCCCCCCACCCCCAACACCCATTGTCCCATATGGTTTCCCGTGCCAGGAGTGATTTCTGAACACATAGCCAGGAGTAACCCCTGAGTATCACTGGGTGTGGCCAAAAAAAAACAAAAATTAAAAAAAAATAAAACAGAAAAACCAAAAAAGTAGTAAAATATTAATATCCTAAGATTATAGAGAAGAGAACCAGGAGTACTGGACCATGTTAAAAACTAGCTACTAATAACAAGTGAGTTCAGTCAGAGTATAAAAGGAACCACTGGAATTGAGCACTCTGGATAATAACTGGGTGCTGAAAAGAGATAAAGTGATATGTTCTAGTAACCATATTGCAAACCAGTGTAAAAAGGAAAGGGGAGGGAGAGAGAGACAGAGACAGAAAGAGAGAGTGTGTGTGTGTGTGTGCGTGTGTGCTTGCATGTATGTGTGTGTGTGTGTGTGTGTGTGTGTGTGTGTGTGTGTAAGAGAGAAAATGAATGTGCCATAGAGGCACGTAGCATGGAGACGAGGGATATTGCAGGAAGCAAATTGAGGATATTGGCATATTAGTAGCAGGAAAAAACTGCATTGGTGAAGGATGGGTATTGGACATACATAATTGAAACTTAGTTATGAAAAACTTTGTAAGTATATTTCATGTTGATTCAAAATAATTTAAATAGAATATTATAAATTTATTGAATATAACATTGCAATAATTTATAAAATAAAATATGTTTAATCTAGCACAGTCATAAAAATGTATATTTTATAATGATATTTTGCATAACTACCAAATCTGATTGAAATGATAATCAAAAGGCTTCTCCAAAACAAAAGCTCAGGTACAGGTGATTCATGAGTGAAAACATTCAGTCTTGCAGAGAGAATAATTTCTTTTCAAACTCATTGAGAACATTGAAGAAATAGAAAACTCCCAAATAATTTGTGGCATGGCTAAATTTTGAATAAAAATATTAGAATTAAAATCTATAATAGTTTTTGAGTCACATCTAGTATAACACAGGCTACAATGGGGGATCACTCCAGGTGAAATCTAAAAACTGTAAGTGATGCAAAGATTAGAAACAGGGTTGGCTACAAGCTAGAAAAGAAACATACATCCTGTACTAGTTCTCACACTCATATGCTTTGTTTCTAATGAAAACCCAAAAACTTATTAAATTAAATATGGTACCTCAAAGAGAGTACAGGGATTAAAGCATATGCCTTGAATTTTGATGACTCCAATTTATTCACTGGCATAGCATATAGTCTATCAAATATTGCCAAGAGTCATCCTTTTGTACTGAGTGTAGAGTGAACATTGATTATCTGGCATATACACTCTTTAAGGAAAAAAAGATAAAAAATAATAAAATACACCCAAATATCATAAGTTCATCATGGCATAAAACCATTTTAAGAATAGCTGAATTCAAATTATGCAACATTAATAAATTGCAGTACAATAAATAATAGCATTGATAAACTCCTTAAATATAATTATTTATGTATATTTTATAAAAGGTTAACATTTTAATGATAAAATACTTACCATTTCCTCTTTATTGTTTATATAAAGCAGCTTAGAACTTTTGGAAAAACAGTCTTCTAAACTTTCATTCCATGTCTTTTGTTCACTGCTAATATAGTAGCAACTGTTGGAGTGTATGAAATATTCCTCTGGACAGCGTTTACAAGAATAAGCTGGAAAAGAATGAGAATATTCAGTGCTGGCGGGGATGTGGAGAGAAAGGAACTCTTATCCACTGCTGGTGGGAAAGCCGTCTAGTCCAACCTCTATGGAAAGTGATATGAAGATTCCTCCAAAATCTGGAAATTGAGTTCCCATTCGACCCAGCTATTCCACTCCTAGGGATATACCCTAAGAACACAAGAATACAATAAAAAACAAACAAACAAACAAACAAAAAACCTTCCTCACACCTATATTTATTGCAGCACTATTCACAATAGCCAGGCTCTGGAAACAACCAAGATGCCCCTCAACAGACGAATGGCTAAAGAAACTGTGGTGCATATACACAATGGAATATTATGCAGCCATCAGGAGAGATGAAGTCATGAAATTTTCCTATACATGGATGTACATGGAATCTACCATGCTGAGTGTAATAAGTCAGAGGGAGAGAGAGAGATGCAGAATAGTCTCACTCATCTATGGGTTTTAAGCAAAAATAAAAGTCATTTTTGCAACAATCCTCAGAGACAATGAGAGGAGGCCTGGAAATTCCAGCTCACTTCATGAAGCTCACCACAAAGAGTGGCGAGTGCAGTTATAGAAATATCTACACAGAGAACTACCCTAATCATGTGAATTAATGAGGGAACTGGAAAGCCTGTCTGGAGTACAGGTGGGGGTGGGTTGGGAGGGAGGGAGATTTGGGACATTGGTGGTGGGAATGTTGCACTGGTGAAGGGGGTGTTCTTTACATGACTGAAATCTAATCACAATCATATATGTAATAAAGATGTTTAAATACAAAAAAAGTAATTCTTTGGTAAGCCTTGAGTCACAAAGTTTGAATATAAAAGACCAGGCAGGCACTATGCTTTTTTAAAATTGTGTTTGTTTCCGTTTTTAAAAATAAAATCTATTTGTAGTTTATCTGAAGCACTGTGATTGACAATACAGTTAATAATAGGGTTTCATGTAGACAACTTTCATAAAAAATTTTAAAAGAGATCTTATATGTAAATGAAATTTAACTGGTGTTTATATATAAACAACTTTAGGCAAAATGTCTGTATAATTTGGAGAAAGTTACATAAGAAATATAAAATATTCATATACATAATCAAACAAAATTATAGTCTTCTCTTCCCTAATTTACATACAAGCTCAGGAGAATGTGCATAAAAATAAAGTCCACTCAATGTAATTCCTGAAATTCAATGAACTGATCTACATTTTTTTTTTGGTTTTTTGGGTCACACCCGGTGACGGTCAGGGGTTACTCCTGGCTATTCGCTCAGAAATTGCTCCTGGCAGGCACGGGGGACCATATGGGGAACCAGAGGATCGAACCGCGGTCTGTCCTAGGTTAGCACAGGCAAGGCAGGCACCTTACCTCCAGCGCCACCGCCCGGCCCCCGAACTGATCTACATTTTCTTTTCTTTTATGATTTGAGAAATTAATACTGGTGGGCTCTGAGGTCCATGTGAGACGCCAAAGATGGAACCGGATAGGCAAAATGCAAGAAAAGTGCTCTACCTGCTGCATTATTTCTTTCGTTGGGTATTTCACATTTAGACTGTAATATTTATCTTTCTGGCCAGATTTTAGTAGACAATTGAAACCATTTTCAACTATAGATAGACATTTAAATGACTGCATCTGCTTATTATTGCTTAAGAAAATACTCTTCTGTATTTATTTAATATCTTTACTTGAATTTATAAATTACTCCCTCAATTTAAAATTTCTATATAATTTTGGAGGCTCTATTACTGATATTGCTCACTATTACTCTCTAGATGTACAGAGGTTACATCATCTTTATCTTTAATAAGAATAGTTTTTATTTACTTTAAGTCAATTGAAAGGAATTAATTTGACTTTCACAAAAGTGTGAATAAATGTTAAGAATGAAAGGGGCTAAAATAAAGATCGACAATTATTACTGTGTTGATTATGAATTCAAAATTAAATGTCTCCTGTTTTAATATGATGAGGTTACATATTTAATTTCATTGATTGACAGGCACTACTATTCATTGCTTACATGTACATAACTAATTTTCCCCAAGAATATGTTGACATGTACAAAATTTGAGTTGTTTTCTAGGTTAATTACTCAAAGTAAGACAATAATATATTCATCTGTTTAAGAATAAATATTGTACCATATCAAGTATTTGCAAACTATACTTAATGCACAGAGAAGAGAGAGATACACATAACTTCTGTTGAATCAATAGTTGTGTGGCTAAAGAAATTATGGTACACAATGGAATACTATGCAGCCTTCAGCAAAAATGAGATCATGAAATTTTGCTATACATGGATGTGAAAGGAAACTATTATACTGAGTGAAATAAGCTATGCTCAATCTGAAGGAATTAGAATAATGGATATAATTATAGGAGTATTTTTATAATTATCAGAACTTATAATATTTAAATCGTGACAGAGATATGTTTTGAATCAAGGTACTAGAATATTAAAAAAAAAACAAATTTTTGTAGTCACTTCTGGTGTGATATAGGCACTTGTGGATCACTGCAGGTGAGCTCTGGAGATCATTGTTGTACAGAGATTAAAAAGAATGTTTCCTGCTTTAAAGGAAAGAGCATTTAACTTCTGCACTTGTTCTCAAACCGCAAAATGCTCTATTTTTGATCAAAAAATAACTTAAATTTTTATATGATACCTGATAGAGAAGAAAGGGGGTAGAGAGCATTTGCTGTGAATATTGCTGAACCTAATTTGTTTCCTGGCAAGGCATAGTCAACAATTGTCAACAGTGAGTTCTTTTACAGAGCCTACAGTGAGTTTAAGTAAGTCTTACAGTAAGCCTTAATTATTAGGTGTTTCCCTCTCCAAAAGATGATTGTTATAAGATATCTTCCCATTTCTTCTTTACTATCTATAAAAGCATCTTAGAATTCTTAGAAATACACTCTATTGGGGCCTGGGAGATAGCATGGAGGTAAGGCGTTTGCCTTTCATGCAAAAGGTCATCGGTTCGAATCCCGGTGCCCCATATGGTCCCCCGTGCCTGCCAGGAGCAATTTCTGAGCATGGAGCCAGGAGTAACCCCTGAGCACTGCCGGGTGTGACCCAAAAAACAAAAAAACAAAAACAAACAAAAAAAAAAGAAATACACTCTATTAAACTCTCATTCCGTGTCTTTTTTTTCACTGCTAATTTAGTAACATTTATTGGAATGTATTAAGCATTCATTTGGACATTTTATACATTGATATGCTGCAGAAAGAAAGTGAATTAAAATTTAAAACCTATAGTATTTTTAAATTAAAATTAATTTTTATTTAAGCATAAACAATAGTAGACAAATGTCTGTGTAATTCACAGAGTGGTACTAACAAAACACAACACATTAATAAACCTAACCACAGATAAGGGTCAACTGCTCTTGCCTAATCAATATATCCATAACAAGATAAAGTACAAAAAAAAAAGTCCACTCTCTCTATAGCCTCAAAATTAGTGGACTAATCCACATTTTATATTATACTATAATATATATTTTGCCAAATTTTTATTGAACCAGTTCTCAACAATAAATAGGGTGGTTTTTAATTGATGAAAGTCCTTATTATTGCCAAAAAACAATATACATTTATTGGCCTTATTTTACTTCATTTCATAGCTCTTATCCTGAGATAAGAAAGAAAACTATAGAATTTTGAAGGGAACACTCTTGGGACCACACAATGTTTCTCTCTCTGACAATGCTTGGGGACTGCTTTTTTACAGTTCTCAGAAACATTATGATGCTGAAGATGTAACATGGACTCACAGATTCAAAGTATGAAATCCAACCTTTACAGTACTATCCCAGATTCTATTTAAAGCTATACAAACATGACATAGTGACAAAATATAAACTTTACTTATAACATCACAAAGTTTTGTACCTTTCTGGATCCAGTTTGATAGAAATGTATTATTTGATTCCTGTATTTCATAATCTAAAAGATAAAATGCATCCAAAGATGCATTAATCAATAACATATTTTAATCTTTTAAGCACTTCTTCTATTTATAAAATTAGTGAATGTATATAAAATTATGTGAAATTATTCTATTGAAATAATTTTAATGTAACAACAACTTTAATGACTCACTCATGTGTTTACAAATTTATGGTATTTTAGGGGCCCGGGAGATAGCATGGAGGTAAGATGTTTGCCTTTCATGCAAAAGGTCATCAGTTCGAATCCCAGTGCCCCATATCGTCCCCCATGCCTGCCAGGAGCAATTTCTGAGCATGGAGCCAGGAGTAACCCCTGAGCACTGCTGGGTGTGACCAAAAAACCACAAAAAAAAATTAAAAAAAATTTATGGTATTTTAATAAATGACATTTACAATAATCATCCCATGATCTAACAAATCTATAAAAATTTGTTTTTTATTATTAAAATTACTATTTATTGTATTGTTAATCTGTAGAGGAACCTTTTATTAAAATGAAAAGTTCCTTAAAATCTAACAAGTATGTTATTATTTATTTATTTCAGCACACCCGATGTTCTTTAGAACATTAAATCATTTTCCATACCACTTTAAAATATTCTTACAGGAAGTAAGGATTATAGTTTTCACTACAGTAGACATCAAGACCAAGCAGATAATTCCCAGGACCTCAGCCAGCAGCTGCCCTGGAGGTAACGGTAAATCTGCGGAAGAGAAATGAAAACACCAAGAAAAGAGAAATCTGGGCAATTATATGACTATTTCAAAAGAACCCACAAGAACAGCAGTTAACATTAAAATCCAAACGTTATTTACAAGATTTTAACTTTAGAAAATACCACTACATTTTCAGTATATAGCTTTACCAAAGCTATTTTATTATTCAAGGAATTAAATAGAATACTGAATAAAATATATCCTCAGTTATCATATTAAAAGATTACAGACCAACTTCAAATTTTTGTTACCATAAATTGAAAGTACCTTCTTAATCTTTATTCTGTCTTGCACTCCTACACCAGTTATGCATTTCTAGAAGTTATGTTTCTATTATATGTAAATACTATAAAATATTAAAATAAATATGTAATGTAGACATGCTCTCTAGAATTTTCTGTATTTTTATATTAATACAAATTCAAAATTCCCAATCCACATTTATTTTATTCTTATATAAGTAAGTATGGATAATGAAGTATTAAAAGTTTATCTTCAAGGGGCCCGGGAGATAGCACGGAGGTAAGGCGTTTGCCTTTCATGCAAAAGGTTATCGGTTCGAATCCCGGTGCCCATATGGTCCCCTGTGCCTGCCAGGAGCAATTTCTGAGCATGGAGCCAGGAGTAACCCCTGAGCACTGCCGGGTGTGACCCAAAAACAAAAAAAAGAAAAAAAAAGTTAATCTTCAGATTTATTTGCTATTTTGTAAATGAAGTTGAGTTATCAGTGCTCTTACTTTTCATTAAATGTCTTCTTGAGTCAGAATTCAATTGTGCGTTGTTTTCTCTTCGGTTTTTCATCTCTGCAGCTGCATAGGTTCTGAGACTGTGTCCGACAATGACTACAGCTAAGCAGATAATAAATGCTCTGGTAAAGATTGCTAGCAGAGTCCAAGTGGGTGGAGTGACTTGAGAAAGTAGTATTTTACAGCCAAACAATCTAAAAGCCTAGTTTCAATTTTCTAAGACAATTATATATGTGTTACAACAATTTTCTCACTATATCCTGATTTGACATATTATTTGTTGTACACACAATAGGCAAAATATTAGAGATAATATTAATACAAGTCAACAAGAGAAAATTACTCTACATAAGAAACAATAATTTATTTAATGGCAAATAAATCCCTTAGCTTTATGTAGGTTATTAATGAAAATTTGTTCATTACATTTTTGAAAAATACTATCAGTTGTCATAACTAGTAACTTTAATTAACAATTTAAGGGGCCCGGGAGATAGCATGGAGGTAAGGCGTTTGCCTTTCATGGAAAAGGTCATTGGTTCGAATCCCGGTTCCCCATATGGTCCCTCGTGCCTGACAGGAGCAATTTCTGAACATGGAGCCAGGAGTAATCCCTGAGCACTGCCGGGTGTGACCCAAAAACCAAAAAAACCAAAAAAACAAAAACAAAAAACAATTTAAACATAGTAGAAAAATAACTTAATTAAATAAAATTAATTAATTAAAGTAATTAGGCTTTGATATTTACTTAGAGAATTAGACCTTTAAAATGTCTAAAAGATTACCCATATTTCTATACATCTAAAACAGGAATAAAACATTATATGTATATAAGTTCAATGTAAAATATTCAACACTCAATATAGCATATAAGGGTTAATCTATTACAGTTTATTGTTATTTCAGCACAATTGATATTTTGACTAATAATAAGCAAATTTTGTAGCATTATACATTGATATATGAGGAGTTTTAAATGTGTTATCTATGTTTCATATGCTTAGCTTTCATTTTCATTTACAAATTTCTTTACTTAAGCTTTATGGTATTAAAATAAATTAACATAAAATTAAAATAACTGATTTAGTCTGAATGAGTGTAGGGGTAATTACATTTGAATTTTATGTTTTTGTAATTTATTTTTGCAACGTATTTTAAAGCTTTACTAGAACAGAGTACATAGAATTGTAGTCAAAATAATTGCAAATACAAAATAAGCAGCTTACTGATATAAACATGAAAATTTAGGGTGTACTGTATTGATTTAAAAGGTGAAATATGCATATAAATATGCAGTTGACTAATTTTTAGTCAAGAAATAAATTTATTATTTAGAAATTCCTCAATACATTTATATTTTAATGATTCCCTCTCACCATGAATTAATCTACAAAGATAAAAATGTTCAATATGATTTTCCTCATTAATTGTACCTCATGTTTTCCATGTCTAGTTTTCATAGTATCCCATAGACAGTAAGAAGAAAGAAGAGCGGCAGCAAATACATTCTGTTGACCAGACTGTGTAGTATCCCCCTCTATGCAGAAACAAGTTTACAATTGTGAAAAGATAAAACACTATCTGTGGTCTGGACAGACTGGCTGTGAATGCTCAGAATGAAAAGCAAGAGCAAAAACTAGGAACCTATTGAAGTGTCACATAAAATTTCAACAGGACTGATATATGTATTTTAAAGACAGTAACAGACACCTCAACAATATAGGAGATTCTAATTTCTAATTTTCCATTTAGATTGTCCATTTGAAAATGTGTCTCTGTAATTAATTGTTTTTTTTTTTTTTTTAAGAAGATTATTAAGGTACACAAGTTTTGACCAACCTTTGCTGTTAATCTGCTTGTATCGGGGCCGGAGAGATAGCATGGACGTAAAGCATTTGCCTTGCATGCAGAAGGATGGTGACCTGCCCCGCCGGCCATTCCTGAGCTTAGAGGCAGGAATAACCCTGAGCGATGTCAGGGGTTACCCCTGCCCCCCAAAATAAAACTGCTTGTATCTCAGTAATAAATATTAAAGACTTAGATCTTATCAGAAATGATATTGGTGTTCAAATCTCAGTTGCTAAATTTTGTTTTTTTTATAATTTACCCTCATTCTCTCAAGGTGTCAGTGTTTCTCTACCATCTCAAAAATCATAATCCCATTTACAACAGACTGAATAATATTGCTAATTATTGTTCTTTTCTTTATTTAAAGAAAATGCATCACATCATTGATATAATCAATCATAATACACTTGTTTTCAGATAACTGAGAGCAAAGTTATTTTTTGTTTGTTGTTTTTTTTTTTTTTCTGAGTCACACCCGGCAGTGCTCAGGGGTTATTCCTGGCTCCATGCTCAGAAATCGCTCCTGGCAGGCTCAGGAGATGATGCGGGATGCCGGGATTGCAACCTCTATCCTTCTGCATGCAAGGCAAAGGACTTACTCCCATGCTATCCCTCCAGCCCCGAGCAAAGTTATTTTTAAAAAGGATAGAGAATAGGGGCCCGGGAGATAGCATGGAGGTAAGGCGTTTGCCTTTCATGCAAAAGGTCATTGGTTCGAATCCCGGTGCCCCATATGGTCCCCCGTGCCTGCCAGGAGCAATTTCTGAGCATGGAGCCAGGAGTAACCCCTGAGCACTGCCGGGTGTGACCCTAAAACAAACAAAAAAAAAAGGATAGAGAATAAAAGAAAAGTAAAGAGAAGAAAGAAAAAAACAGACTTTAAAAAGTAGAGTGACAAGCAAATATGTGAAAATTATTGTATCTTTAATGAGGACATTAAGTCATTGGCAGAAATTTTACTCAATTCTTGTTGCTAACTGACTATTCTCTCATTTCATTTTTTCCCAACATTAAATGACCCCAGATACACATTATCATTTGATTTGGTGAATTTCTATGGGGATGATAGTATCAAATAAGTGAAAATGTCTAGGAATTCAAAGCACTATTAAAACTAAAAGGAATTAAAAGCACTATTACTAATACTGTTGCTCTTATGGGGAGTATTTTTAGTTGCCAGATCTCCTGGAAATAGGACAGTGATGGGCAGGAGAATGAGGATGAATTCCCCGACTCACTTCAAAAAATGCATTATTTTTATTTATAATATGATTAACCCATTATAAGTGAAATGCAATTTATTGATTGAATGAAAAGCTTAATAATTAGTGCAGATTAAGATAGTTATGAATTTTGGTGGACTTTATTGATTACATAGATATTTATGACTGATTAAATTCCTCCATCCATAAGCCAAATAATGCTCGTGTTCACTAATGGTGTCTTTTTATTTATTTGTTTGTTTGTTTGTGGGTCACACTCAGCAGCACTCAGGAGTTACTCCTGGCTCTACGCTCAGAAAATGCTCCTAGCAGGCTCGTCTCAGGGGACCATATGTGATGCTGGGATTTGAACCACCGTCCTTCTGCATGCAAAGCAAATACCCCACCTCCATGCTATCTCTCCAGTCCTTTAATGGTTTTTAATTTTTTTAAGGGTAAACAGGTTTTATTTAAAGGTACTGAAAGAGGAAGGACACAAATGAGAGAGAGAAAGAGAGAGAGGGATAGAGAGAAAGAGAGAGGTGAGAGAGAGAGGAGAGAGAGAAAGAGAGAGAGGAGAGAGAGGAGAGAGAGAGACAGAGAGAGAGAGAGAGGAGAGAGAGAGAGACAGAGAGAGAGAGAGAGAGAGAGAGAGAGAGAGAGAGAGAGTAATGAGCTCAAAACAGTGTGGGCTTCCCCAAAGGTGGAGAGAGTCCTAGTAAACAGAGCATAGAAGTAGGAAAATACACATCTAAAGGAGAAATGAATGGCATGTACTGTGGCACAATATACCCAAGCAAAATATGGGTGCCAATGGAGCCTTTTTATATTTGAAACCTATATACCTATTATTAGGATTGCTTTCTTTTTCAATAAAATTATACTACAAATGCAATCAATTTGGTTGTATGTAAATATATGGTTTATTCTTTAGTCATTTAACTTTTTACATAGGCATTAAAATAAAATGAAACAATAAAAATCTAAATGTAATTATTATTTACTTACCATAATATAAATAAATATACCTATGACTATTAGGTCGATGTCAGTACCTAGTTACATAAAGGAAGTAAATATGTTAGAACTCAGTACACTAAAATATTATTTTAAAATGATTGAAAATTATTTAAAATTTAGTTTTACTAGCATTCTGGCAGGTTAAGGAGGGAGATATGGGATGCATACTGGGAACAGAGGTGGAGGGAAGACAGCACTGGTGGTGGGAATGCCCCTCATTCATTGACACTATGTACCATAAATGATGAAGTGAAAGATTTGTAATGCACTTTGGCCACAATAAAATTAAAAAAAATTTTAATATATAAAAGATACAGTGATAATTCACAAAGACATTTATAAAGAGGAAATGTTTATTTTTGATAAAAAAACTAATTATAGGGGCTAGAGAGATAGCACAATAGTAGGGCATTTGCCTTTCAGGCAGCTGACCTAGGACAGAACTGGGTTCGAGCCCCAGCATTCCATATGGTTCTCCAAGAAAAGAGAAATTTAGGAACACATAGCCAAAAGTAACCCCTGAGTGTCAATAGGAGTGGCCCAAAACCCAAAAAACCACAAACAAAAACAAACTGATTATAGGGGCCTGAGCGGTGGCACAAGCTTTAAGGAATCTGTCTTGCCTGCGTCAGTCTAGGATGGACTGCAGTTTGATCCCCACATCTCATATGGACCCCCAAGATAGGGTCAATTTCTGAGCACATAGCCAGGAGTAACCCCTGAGCATCACTGGGTGTGGGCCAAAATCCAAAAAAAGAAAAAAAAAGATATAATGAAAGGAATGTAATGTTAATGCAATTGCATAGCAACCTAAGTGAGTGAGTGGATAAAAAATGTTATATCTTCTATAATCTAAATACATGTATATCAGTAGCAAGATGAAAATACTTCAAAAGTAATCAGGTAGATATATACTTAGGATATTCTGCCATATAGCCAGGAGTCATTCTCTCTACTTCCCTCTGCTCCATGGGTATATAGCGAAGGAGAATGCTACTTCTTGCACATACATAAGGTTTCCCTCCAGATAAACCTCGTCAGAGGGAAAGCATGACACTCACCCCCGAGTAGCCATGTCTGTATCCAGTATCCAGTAGACATGCAGGCCCAAGACATCACCACCACCTTCTCTAAGCATGGCAACTACAGTGTAAGTGCCAAGGTCTGGGTTTTTTTTAAATACCTGTTACATTCTAAGTCAGTTTTAGGGGTTCAACAAGTTGGTTTTTAGATGACATGGGAAGGCTGACAAGCTGCATTTAAAAAATGCTATTGTTATGGTTTTTACACCTTTTGACTCTAATTACTGGTGCTATTTTGTAAAGAAAAATGTCATGTTTTATGTACTTTTTTATATACACCTTGTTAAGAAAAAACCTCAGACTTTATAAATCTTTTTTTTTTGTTTTTGTAACAAATGATGGGGAAAAATTGTGGCTTGTCTCAACAGTTGCTAATTTTTAGGCTGAAAGATGAGGTGCCTAGAGTTTACTTTATGTTGGATTAAAATCAGTATTTCTCTTAAAAAAGATATATACTTTTACTACTCAAAGAAAGAAAATATACCAATGTGTTATTTTAATAATAGATATTGTAAGCTTTAAAATTTAGGACAATAAAAGAATACCCAACATTAAATTTGAACATAAAAATGCGAAATTAAAAATAGATATTGAGGCACAAAGGAGAACTCTGCAAGGTACCTGCATTTTCGTTCCTGGTTTCCTGCTCTCCCTGTTGTCCTGCAAGAAGAGACCAAGAAAGAACCTAGGGAAAATGTTCTCCTCCGGGCTCCACAATAATATTGGTTGTCTCTGCCCATGAGAGGTGGAGCCTCAACCCTGTCCTGTACTTTGACACAAAGAGGAACTCTGAAAGTCTCCTGCTTTCTCCTGCCTGGTGTCCTGCTTTCTCTGCTACCCTAACTGAAGCGGCCAAGAACAAACCCAATGAAAATGTTCAATTCTTTATTTAAACACCGTGATTACAAATATGATTGTAGTTTTATGATTTCAGTAATATAAAGAAATCCTCTTCAATAGTGCAACATTAGAAAAGAAACTATTATTAATAAATTAAGAAATTAAGAAATAACTGGTTTTTAAATACTTTATTCTATTCTATAACTTTCATTTCCCAATAGTAGAAATGCTACAAATGGAAGGATGTTTACATTAATTTTCAAATCCTAGAATGTGACCTTTTTTTTGGTTTGTGGGTCACAACCAGCAGCACTCAGGCTCAGGAATTACTCCTGACTTTGCGCTCAGAAATTGCTTGGAGAACCATATGCAATGCCAAATTCGAACCACCGTCCTTCTGCGTGCACAGCAAACACACTAACTCCATCCTATTTCTCTGGCTTCCCATTTTTTTTGAAGGGTGTTTGGTGGCCACATCAGCAGTGCTCAGACATTACTACTTCTGGTTCTGTCTGTGATCAGAAATCACTCTTTGCAGACTCAGGGAACCATATGATATGCTGAGTAGGTTGTTGCAAGACAAATGCCCTTCCCACTGTACTTTCACTGGTCCCAAATGTGACAAGTTTTTAAAAGATGCTTGCCCCTGAAAGTGCAAAGTAAAGGTGTTATTGTTTACAGTAGCCTGCTAAACAAAACTAGAGAGGATACATCTAAAATGAAAGAATTGCTATGTCACTTAAATCACATAAGAAAGTAAAAATGGAAAGCTCAATTTCTATGAAATTGATTTATGAAAATCTAAAATAAGTATATTAATTATAAAACATACAGAGTGCTGGGCAATAAAAATATAGAGGGGAGTTACAGAAGTACTAATTATTTTGATTTTTAGATCACACAGAGCAGAGCTCAGGGGTTAGTCGTGGCCCTGTGCTCAGAAATCTCTCCTGATGGCTGCATAATATTTCATTGTGTATTTGTACCATGGTTTCTTTAGCCAATTATCTATTGAAGAACATCCTGGTTGTTTCAATAATTCTGGCTATTGTAAATAACACTGCAATGAATATAGGTGTGAGGAAGGCATTGTTGTATTGTGTCTTTGTGTTCCTAAGGTATTTCCCTAGGAGTGATATAGCCAGATTTTATGGGAGCTCAAATTTTTAGTTTTTTGAGGATTAGACATATTGTTTTCTGGCTGGACTAGATGACATTCACACCAACAATGAATGAGAGTTCCTTTCTCTCCACATTCTCTAGAAAACTGATTGTTATTGTTCTTTGTGGTGTGTGCCAGTCTCTGTGGTGTGAGATGTACCTCATTGTTGTTTTGATTTGCATTTCCCTGATAATCAGTGATGTGGAACATTTTTTCATGTGTCTTTTTCCATTTATATTTCTTCTTTGAGGAATTGGTCATTTTTCTTCCCCATTTTTGATGGACTTAGGTGTTTGTTTATTGTTAAGTTCTGTCAGTACCTTGTATATTTTGACTATTAGCCCCTAATCTGATTGGTGCTGGATGAATAGATTCTGCCATTCTGCGGGTGACTTTTGTATCATGGGCATTATTTCCTTTGAGGTGCAGAAACTTCTAAGCTTAATATAGTCCACTTCTTTGGAGAGTGTTGTTTCCTCCTTGATGGTGACATTAGTGTTAACGTCATGGAGTATTTTACCAACGTATTCTCTCTACCTTACGGTTTTGGGTCTCATATTAAGGTTTTTAATCCATTTGGATTTGACCTTTGTGCATGGTATTAAATGGATGTCTGAGTTTTCTTCTTTTTTTTTTTTTTGCATGTGGTTGACCTGTTGTCTCAATACCATTTGTTGAATAGGCTTTCCTTGCTCTATTTTGTTTTTCTTGCTCCTTAATCAAAGATTAATTCATTGTGTATCTAGGAAACTGTCTCTGAATACTCAAGTCTATTCTATTGATCAGAGGTTCTATCTGTATTCCAATTCCAGGCTATTTAATGACTATTGATTTCTAATACAATTTTAAATTGGGGAAAGTGATAACTGTCATAATCCTTTCCCCACGGATTGCTTTAGCTATTCCTGGTTATTTATTGTTCCAAATGAATTTCAGGTGTGTTTGATACATTAGAAGATGTAATGGGTATCTTTAGAGGTGTTGCATTAAATCTGTGCAAAACTCGGGAGAGTATTGCCATTTTAATGATGTTAATCCTCCCAATCCATGAGCAGGGTATATGCCTCAGTTGTCTTTTGTTCTTTTTATTTCTTTTTCTTTGTTTTTTTTTTATTTTTGTTTGTTTGTTTTTGGGTCATACCTGGCAGTGCTCAGGCATTATTCTTGGCTTCATTCTCAGAAATTGCCCCTGGCAGGCACAGGGGACCATAAGGGATGCTGGGGTTCGAACCACCATCCTACATGAAAGGCAAATGCCTTACCTCCATGCTATCTCTCTGGCCCCAATCCTTTTTATTTCTTGAATCAGTGTTTTATAGTTTTTTTGTATAGGTCCTTCACTCTTTTAGTTAAGCTGACTGTCTGGGAAGCAATCTCTGAATACTCAAGTCTATTCCACTTGTCTGAGGATACATCTTTATTTCATTACCATGCAACGTTCCCTTCCTCATACCTATATTCATTGCAGCACTATGTACAATAGTCAGGATCTGGAAACAACTAAGATGCCCTTCAACATGTGAATAGCTAAAGAAACTGTAGTACATATACGCAATAGACTATTAAGCAGCTGTCAGGAAAGATGAAGTCATGAAATTTTATATATATGGATGTACAGGAATCTATTATGCTGAGTGAAATTAATCAGAGGGGGAGAGACACACACAGAATAGTCACACTCATCTCTTGGTTTTATTTTCATTTTTATTTTGATCAAATTTAATTACAGATCTTTCACAGTTATAGTTTATGTCCATAGTGTCATTTAATCAGGGTCATTCCCACCACCAGTGTTGTCTTCTCTCCACCCCTGTTCCCAGCATGCATCCCATATCCCCCTCCTTTCACCCCCTGGATGCTAGTGTAAGAGGTCCTCTCTGTGTCTAGCATTTTTTAGATTGGGTTTTGATTCTGTTGTCATTGGCTTTGGGTTTAGTGTTTAAGTATGATCATTTTTTTTATTTCTGCTCAATGTTCATACACCTTTTTCGTCTTGGTACCCTCCATTATTTCCCCCATCAATTTCTGAAGCAGAACAAGGTGATTCAAGTTATATGGTTCAGTTTGGAGGGAAGAAAAAAGAAAGAGAAAAAGGGGGGGTGTAAAAATCAAACAAGAATGAAATGGGAGGATTTCTTCTAGTGTCTATAAGTAACAATTTAAGAGAAGAAAGGGAAAACAGAAGAAAAACATAAAAACATTAAAAAAACATATAAAAAATCAAGCAAAGGAACCCAAAAAGCACCATAGCGATAAAGAAATTCTCTATGACTTTTAAGAAAAATTAAAGACATTAATGTAATAAAGCCCAGAGATGATAGAGTTAAAGGCTGTAAGGACCAGAAGGACCGGCTCACAATTTGAAGCTCACCACAAAGAGTGGTGAATACTGGTAGAGAAATAACTACAGTAACAAATAGCATGACAATGTTAAAGAATGAGGTAGAATGCCTGTCAAGAATGCAGGCAGGAGTGCAGGAGGAGGGTGGGCATTGATTGTGGGAATGGGGTTATTCTGTTTATGATTGAAACTCAACTACAAACATGCTTGTAATGATGGGGCTTAAAGATATATATTAAAATATGTGATAAAATATAAGTTAAAATACATATGAAATTGACAAGTAATTTATTGGTGAAGATTTGTTACTTTAAATTATAGACAGATATTATTTAGGGAAAATACTGCTGTCTCAAATTTCCAGAAATAACCTATGGCTGCCAAGACTAGTTAAGGTAGATTTTGTCATAAGCATTTGTAATAAAGCATACTATGTATTGAAAGAGGTAGTCAACAAACTTTATAGTGTATGCTATCTTGATTTAATTCTGACTGGAAAGTTTGACATTTTCAAAATAATTAAATGTCAAGCAAGTTGGTTTGCTAATATGGTAATAAATGTATGTAAGATATAATAATATAAAACACTTAATATTCAACTGGCTTTTATAAACAATAAACTGTTTTATTCTTACTTATTTTATATATAAATATATCATAATTAACATATAAAATATTAAAATCAATATATAAATTAATATAATGTATTAAATATAGAATATTTATATATTAATATAAATTGAATATTATATGCTAGTTTATTTGATATTTTAAGTTATAATTTAAGTTATATGCTTAAAATAATTTTGACATTCATGTAACCATTGTATACATTTATTTTGAACCAATTGCCTTTCATTTTTATTTCTTACTAGACTTTATTGTAAAATTATTACTCTTATCCATTTTATCAGTGAATAGTGTATATTTTGAGGAACTTCATATGTTTTACATCTAGATTCTTTGTTATTTTTATAAATTTAAATTCACCAAGGCTATGTCATCTTTATTTTTAATAAGAAAAGTTTTTATTTAATCTAAGTCACTGTGTGAGGAATTAATCTGATAATCACAAAAGGTCGAAATAGGAATCTAAGAGTAGGCTAAAATTACATTCCAAAATAAATGGTTTCTGTATAAAAACTATGACATTACATATTTAATTTAATTGGAATACATGCACGTGCATTATTTGTACTTAACTAATTTGAATGCATTGTACTTAACTAATTTGCATAAATACGCGGACATTTATAAAATTCAAATACATATTTTAAAATTATACATTTTTCTAGCTGAATTACTTAAACTAAGGCAAAATAGTGATTTTATCATTTTGAGAATAAAAGTTGCACAATCTATTATTTGTAAATCATACTTAATGAGATTGGCTAGTACAAAGACAAAAGAGGGCTACAAATATTTTTGTTGAATTGATGGTCATGCACCTTCCAGTGAGAAACTAAGTAGTTTTGCAACTAGCATCTCTGATCTTTACAGACTTCTTTGTGAAGTTCAAACTATGATGAAATTATAGAAACCATTTGTCAGCAAAAAATTATTAAATTTACAGGATTTTTTTATTATTATTATTATTAATGATTTATTGTAAGTTTTTGGGTAACACCCAGTGATGCTTAAAGGTTACTGCTGGTTAAGAACTCAGAAATCGCTCCTGTTTGGAAGGCCATATGCAATTCGAACCACGATCCATTCTAGTCTATCACATGCAAGGCAAATACCCTATAGCTTGTGCCACCACTTTGGCCCAATAAATAAATGAGTTTATGTTTCAATTTTCCTCTTTTCAGACTATTTTAGGCCATATTTATTCAGAAAGAGTAATTTAATTCAGTTAAAAGACATCTGAGTGAAAGAAAATGCTTGCACCCAACACATTAGATAAAGAGTTGAGACCTAGTAAGATGTACTATATCAATAGAATATATACATTGTACTCACAAAGATTAATCAAAAATCTAAAATCCGTGCATGATATTTTTTTTTAAAAATTAATGTACTGGGGCCCGGGAGATAGCATGGAGGTAAGGCGTTTGTTTGCCTTTCATGCAAAAGGTCATCGGTTCGAATCCCGGTGCCCCATATGGTCCCCCGTGCCTGCCAGGAGCAATTTCTGAGCATGGAGCCAGGAGTGACCCCTGAGCATTGCCGGGTGTGACCCAAAAACCAAAAAAAAAAAAATTAATGTACTGTGGTCCTCTTGAGTGCTGCAGGATGTTCCAGCAAGGGAGAGACAGAAGCACTAAGGCTTTCAGAGGAAGCAGTTATACTGTTTGTGTTAAAAGGGGCTTGAAGGATTAATAAGCAGAGACTTGAAAACAAAAGATTCATTTCAACATTTTTGCTCTGTTCCTACAGAGCAGGAAGGATTGTACTAATAAAGAACTTGGTTTATACTGACTTGTTGATACAAGCTCCTCTGCCTGAAGGACTGGGGGGTGTCACATTGACAGAAAAGCAACTTACCCGCCCCCTTACCATAGTGTTCCCACATATTAACAGACTTTATAGACTTTATAGACTCTAGACATAAGCTCTTTATAAGACTAATTGATAGTTGGGTTTTTGGCAAACAGTATTAGAATAACCACCCACCCCAAAGTGAAACTTACTTTCACCAGTGTTTCTAGTTCACTCCCACCTCCCCCTAAAACTTCAACCCTCAATTGGCCACATTGACAGAAACATTTCAAAGTTCTATAGTTTTAATTTAGAGTTCATGTTTTCACTGTTGCAGCATCCATGCTTTGGATATGTAGCTTTACTTTCTTCACTATCACTGGTATAAACAAGGGGTTGATCCTCACTCCCCACTGACTTTCTTTTATCATCAGCTCCCTTCCCCACTCCTTATATTTCCTGTTCTGTCCTACACTAGGATCAAAGTTGACCTAGAAATTCTCTTTTAGTGGATTATATTTCTTAGTATAGTTATTTGTATACTACA
This sequence comes from Crocidura indochinensis, assembly GCA_004027635.1. Classification (NCBI taxonomy): domain Eukaryota; kingdom Metazoa; phylum Chordata; class Mammalia; order Eulipotyphla; family Soricidae; genus Crocidura; species Crocidura indochinensis. The sequence goes on along the minus strand of PVKC010000165.1, from coordinate 33,085 downwards.
GGTAAGATCATTCTGGTTTTTTTATTTTGTCTTCTTCTGGCTTGTTTTACTCACGCTGATATCTTCTAGTTCTAGTTTGCAGCAAATATCATTATTGTATCTTTTCTTTTTTAAATTTAATTTTATTTATTTATTTTAATTAATATATATTTATTTAAACACCTTGATTACATACATGATTGTGTTTGGGTTTCAGTCATGTAAAGAATACCAGCCGGGGGGGGGTGGGAAAAAAAAAGAATACCACCCATCACCAGTGCAACGTTCCCATCACCATTGTCCCAAATCTCCCTCCTCCCCACCCACCCCCACCTCTACTCTAGACAGGCTCTCCATTTCCCTCATAGGTTCTCATTTTTAGGACAGTTCAAAATGTAGTTATTTCTTGAACTAAATTCTTCACTCTTTGTGGTGAGCTTCCTGAGGTGAGCTGGAACTTCCAGCTCTTTTCTCTTTTGTGTCTGAAAATTATTATTATTGCAAGAATGTCTTTCATTTTTCTTAAAACCCATAGATGAGTGATACCTTTCTTAAAGCTTCATAATATACTAGTGTATATTTATACTCATGATAATAAATATTTGTGTTATATCATAACTAGTTTGGTTCCTTTGGTTAGTTACTATACTAAGTACTGCAATGAATAATGCTGTGCATATGCAAATTTGAATGAATGTTCTTTTGATCTGGAAATAGATACCTCAAAGTGTAATGCCTGGGCCGTATTGCTTTTAATTGTAAGTTTACTAAGGAGTCTTCTTACTGTTTCCCACAGGGTTTGAATGAGACAATACCCCAATCAGTAGATGAGAGTCCCTTTTTCATCACATCTCCACCAAAGCAAAAAAACATAGGCAAAATCACTTTAAATGGTGAAAAACTGAAAATATTTCTTCTATGAACAGGTACAATCCACTGTCTCCAGTTTTATTCTAGATAGTATTAGAAGTGTTAGCAATAGTATTTGTGTAGGGAAAAGAAATAAATTTTTAAAATTAGAAAAGAAGTCAAATTATCACTATTTTCCAGTGATATAATGATTAATGTAGTGACACTTAAAGAGCCTACAATAAAAGAATAGAGTCAATAAAGCACTGCACTAAAGTATCAGGCTACAAAGCCACTAGAAAAATATCTGCTACATTTCTATAAACAAATGGTGATTCAGGGAGAAAAAATTTGAAATAATTTGTAAAAGTATGAAATATTCTCAAAAAATCTAAGTTCCTAGGAATCCACCTAAAAAGAGATTGAAAATGTACACCAGGCAAACTTTAAGTCACTCAATATATATAAATATGTATATGTAGGTAGATGATAGATGATTGATGGATAGATAGATAGATAGATAGATAGATCTACACCTAGATATCTACCTAGATATCTAGTTTAGACAAATAGATAAGTATCCAGATCCAGATATATTGGCTTTTCAATGGATAGACAAATGTGTATAGATAGATAGATAGATAGATCTAGATAGATTGATTAGATAAATATATAGATAGATGATAAATAGATGATGAAAGAAAGGAAAAAGAAATAAGGAAAGAAGAAAACAAAAGAGAAAGAAGAAAGAAAGAAAGAAGAAAGTAGAAAGAAGAGATACAGATATATTGGCTTTTATAGGCCATACCTGGGTTGCATCCAAGGATTTCTCCCAACAGGGCACTCAGAGAACATTCCTCACAGGCTTAGAGGACCATATTGGATGCTGAGGATGAAACCTGGATCATCTTTGCACAAGGCAAATATCCTACCTGCTGTTCTATCATTTCATATCTGAGAATATTTTAAAAAATGAGTATATGCTTAATTGCTATATAGACTCCATGCAATTTTTAGACACATTCAGTGGACATTCTTTAGGATTTAGAAAGGTTATTAAGGAAGTTTGTATGTAATTAGAAAGGATACTGAAAAACAAAGGGTGATGTTAATTTTTTTATAACTGAAACCCAACCACATGTTTGTAATCATGGTGCTTAAATAAAGACATTATTAAAGAGTTTTTAAAAAATAAAATGTTCATTCTGTCAAAATAGAGGTACCTCATTATCTAAGTATAATACAGAATTGTAATGTTAAGCTACTAAACTCATCAAAACTGTATGTAATTTAAATAAAGATAAGTTTTCTGTTTAAGGAGTCATAATTGAATCCCCAAGAGAAAAATATCACATATTTATGGACAGTTAGTACTTAATAAAGGAACTAAGCACATGAAATAGAGTAGAAGTAATTTCTCCAACAAATGTGCTAAAAATAGATAACACATGTAGAATATTAAAGCTGGATTCTTATCTCTCATATTACACTAAAATCAAGTTAAATAACATCAAAGAACTCAAGATCAAGCTGGAAACTATAATGTATATTAAAGAAAATACAGGCAGAATGCTTCATTTTTGGAACTAAATGGCATCTTCAACAATCTAAAACAATTGAAAATGACACAAAAATAAAGAAAAAAGACAAATATAAAAAGCAAATTGATTACATTAAACTAAAAATTGAATGGCAAAAATGGGGAGGGATTAAAATTAAAGATCGCTTACCGCTGAGGCTAGAGCAGTGACAAAAGCAGTAAGGAGTCTACCTTGAGCTCGCTATCCTAGGATGGACCTTGGTTCGATCCACTACAGTCCCATATGGTACCTCAAGCCAGGTGTGATTTCTAAGTGCATAGCCAAAAGGAACCCCTGAGCATCACTGGGTGTGGCTGAAAATCCCCCCCCCCAAATAGCTTACTAATGGAAAAATATTCATATGCAGTACATCATATATTTTGGATATATAAACTACACAGAAAGATGAACAACAAAATTCAAAAAGAATTGGAGAAGAATTATACTGACACTTCTTACATATATGCCCATTTTTAAATATGTTTGCAACCTTAGTTATTTAACGCCACTTTAGATCAGCTTCAATTGATGTTTAATTAACATTTAATATTTATGTATTTTTGTATGTTATAGTATACAAATTATGTTATGTTAAACAAATTAGTCATAGAGTATATAAAGATTATGACTGAATTAAAATTAAATATTTATGGAATAGTGACTTATTTTGCAAAAAATGAACCGGGAATAGTATCATCAGTAAAAGCCATCTGAAGACACCCCAGGAAAGGAAGCTGATTCTTGTTTCTTGGTATTCGCTCTCATTTGGCTTCTTGGATGCAGTAGACAGGAAATCGGAAGAATTCACTACCAGCAAATAAGTGTGGGCTGCACTACTTTTCTGCATTAAACCCTCTGCCTGCTGACACTCTCCAACCTGAGACACATACATCTTTAACAATTTCTCCCTGTGACCTTAAAGTACCTTGTTCCAGTGTCATAGAAAACAGCCCTACCCCAAGTTTTCTCTGCCACAGTTCTTCAATAGACTATGAAATCCATTTCCAGTGACTCTTCATCTCCTAGTGACCTCTTCCATGTGTGTTCCCTTTAACTGAAAGGGATTCCTTCTCTGTCAAACTTTATTCCAATTTAATGGACAATTTTCTTCGTGTAGTTAATAAATGTTTTATTTCAATCGCTCCTGTTTTTTGCCTTCTGAGTTCATTCGCAAATGACATCTTATATATCCTTGGTGGTTAAAATCTCATTTTTCTCAACACTTTCATGGCAAGAAAAAATCAATGAATTAGAAAATATACACACTATGAGGAACAGTGAAAAGAGTTCAATGAATTTGTAATCTATATGTTATTTATTCAAATAGCAAATTTTGAGGAAAGACATACTGTATTTATATAATTTGGCGATTTCAGTGTTTTTCAATCTTTTTTGTGCAAAAGCACACTTTTTTCATGAAGCTCACCATCATTAAAAAATGTTTTAAAAATTAACTCTGTGCCTATATTGACTACATATAAAGTAATTCTCTTGAATAAGAATCAAACACAAAGAAATTATTTTATAATTACTTTATTATGGGATAATAAAGTATTTTATAATTGTTCATATCTCTGTTCATTTACTCAGTGCGAAATCACATGTTATAGATGAAGTTGGAATTTTTCCCACAGTACACCAGACAATATTTCACGACACTCTAGTGTGCCGCGGCACAGTGGTTGATAAACGCTGCATTATATGAATGCTTATTTTAAATTAATTCTACATCTAAAGCAAATACTTAGATAAATCATGGACTCTAGGTTTTTAAAATGCATTAACAGAGGCTTATTTTGCAAGGTGTGCCACTTTGGGAGTGTGTTCATAAGATAGAATCTACAATTGAGGGGATAGATGAATAAGAATTCAATATATATTCCTCTTTACTTGGATGCAAACTTCAAAGCTCTAAAAATAATATTAAAATAGGTCTAAATAGAATAAATTGATGCTGAGGAAATCACATATATGTCCTTAATATAGATAGTAAAGAAGCAATTTTCCAACTTTAAATAAGTGAAAGTGATTGGTGCCTACAAACATACATTCTTCTTTTTAAACAGTCTTCAGAAAAAAATCGTGCTTCAGAGAAGTCTATGTAGAAACATTTCTTTTGTTTTCCTGAAGATACTGAGAACCTGAAATATAGGGAATAATATATAATTGTTTCATAAATTTAAAGACTAGTATTTGAATTATATATACTATATTTGAACTAAAAATATATATATATTCTGAATATTTTATGTAAACATTTTAGCAGAAAGTACTATATCATTGCATTTATATTATAGTTAACATACTATTTTCCTTTTCTAAATTTATATACCACTATATATAAAAGAGACTTACATTTTGGAAGGAAACACTGAGCCATCTGACCACACCAATAAACTATAATTTTTTCTTTGGGAGAGTCCACTCCATGGCAAAATATCAAGATTCTTGAATATGTTCTATTAGAAAAAGTATGAAAATGAAATAAAATAATTTAATACTTTTAATTATTAAAATAAAATTTAAAGTTATTTTTATCATTTGTTACAGAAAGAATTATTAAAGTATATAGTGATACTATAATGAGATTTATAAGTCTATATTAAGTGGAATACAATATAACAGTGAAAAGGAGATATCAATAGAAATATTAAAATAAAAAGTATACCAAATAAAATATGAGTTAAAACATATTGTTTGAAGCAGAAATTTTAGTGAATTACTCTAAATATTTTTGATTTTTAAAATAGTTTATATTTGAGATTTATATTTACATATTCATTTATATATGAATATTAATTTACATATACATTTTCACATTAGATTGCAAGAGATAAATATTAAAACTAGAAAAACAGGAAATCTTTCTGACTAGTGGAAAAGAATTTATGCTTATCCATTGCATGAGAAGAAAAAATACTAAAAAAATAGTTGAATAGTGTTTGCTATGAGAGAACAAGCATATTTATTTCCAATATATTTATAAATCCAAGTCTTATCAAACTGCTAAAAACCCAGCCTACTTAAATTTGTATCATAATTAAAATACAATAAAACACATTAATACATATTAAATATACAATAAATAATATTGAGGAACTGGAACTGGCAGGATAATGAAATTACTTAAATCACCTGAAAATCAGAGATTAAGAGAATTATATCTTTTTATTCCAAAGTCTCCTCATCTCCTCAAATTAGTACAATGCAAATATGATATTAACATGATGTAGAATCTGGAAGCCCCAGGGCCATATTTGTTCATGGAAACCCAAACTTAAACAGTTCCCACCATATGCTTTCAACATGGCTTCTCTCCAAGACCAGTGTGTGCAGTGCTGGGAAGAGCCTCTCCCAGAAATGTCTGCAGAAGCCACATCAATATAGGTGAGCTAGCAGGGCCATGAAGTGCAGAGCCTGGGGAGTCATGCTGCTCCACTGCTGCAAACATCTAGTCAATGAACCCAAGCACAACATGAAGAAACATAACATCACAGGGTGATAATGGGGAAATAATGCAGGCTAGACAATGAATAGAATATGAAGATGGCAGATCTGAATATCAGAAGTGTCAACCACCTATGTAGCCTCTCATAAACTGTACTACAAAGCAATAGTCATTAAAACATCATGTTTTTGGAATAAAGACAGATCCTCAGATCAATTAAATAGATGAGAATTCAGATAATGTTCCCAAGAAAATCAATAAATATCTCATAAAGGAGAAAGAATAGAAAGTGCAGCAGGGATTCCTTTCAACATGTGAAATTAAGAAAACTGGTCAATTACATGCAAAAACTGAACTCAGACATCTTTTTTAACAGCAAGCACTTTAGTCAAATCCAAATGTATTAAAGACCATGATATCAGACCCACAACCATAAGGTATGAAAACATGTAGGAAAACCTACATGACATTGAGAATAAAGGCATCTTTATTCAGGCGTCACAGTGCCTGAAAAAGTAGAAGCAAAGATAAAAATGTGCATGAAAAAATGCTCCATATTGCTAATCATCAGGAAGATGCAAATCAAAACAACTATGTGGTACCATCTCAAGCCACAGAGATTAGTGAACATCACAAAAAATCAGTGCTGGCAAGGATATGTGGAGAAAGGAACCATCATTCACTTCTGGTGGGAATGCCTCCTAGTCAAGCCTTTATGGAAAGCAATATAAAAATTCCTCAAACTGGAAATTAAGTTCCATATGATTTAGCTATACCACCCCTAAGGTTGCTCCACTGAAATTAGACAGAAGGCAATATGCTTGGTAACTTTGATACCTAGAAATTAAATAGCTAACAACTGAAAAACAGTGATTCTGTGAATAACTCAAATAGGAAATCATAAGATTCCTAGAAAGCAATGAGAATTAGGACACAAATTGACAAAGAGATACAGAAAAAGTGGTATTAAGAAGGAAATTTATATCAAGAATGAAGACAGGGTCTACATAAATAACTTAACCCTCCAGTTTAAGAACTTAACAGTGACCAACAAAATGAGCCAAAAATAGGCAGGTAGAAACAAAAAATAAAAATTAGAGCAGGGACCGAAAGATATCATGGAGATAGCATGTTTGCTTCTCATACAGAAGGACTATGGTTTGAATCTTGTCATCCCATATAGTCACTCAAGCCTGACAGGAGCGATTTCTGAGCATAAAGCCAGGAGTAACCCCTGAGCGCTGCCAGGTGTGACCCAAAACCAAAACAAAACAAACAAAAAAGTTAGAGCAGAAATTATTGAACTGAAAAATGAAAAGAATAGACTATACAAGAGATCAATGAAAAGAAAGAACTTGTTGCTAAAATAAACAAGATAGATAAACCTGGGGCCAGAGCTATAGCACAATGGGTAGGGCAATTTTCTTGCATGCAGCCAACCTAGATTCCTGGCATTACATACGATTTCCTGAATACACCAGAAGAATTCCTGAGTGCAGAGCAGGTGTGCCCCATGAATACCACCAGTATGACACAAAATTTTCACTAAGAAAGAGAACCATTATAAACTGACTTAGAAATGAAAGGAGATTATCACAATAGACACCATAGAAATTCACAGGATTATTAGAGACTACCTTGAGAATCTTATGACAGAATATGAGAAAGCCTAAAGACATTAATTAATTAATTAATATAACTAATCTAGGTTCAGTTGGATTTGAAAGTGAAAATTTTCAGACTTGCAAAGAGGACCATTCCTTGTCAAGCTCATTGAGGAAATTGAAGAAATAGAAAATTTCTCAAACAATTTCTATTAATCTGTCTTCACCTTGTTAGCATAAGCAGGCACCATAATAAAGAAAATATAAGCTAATATGAATACAGATGAAAAGATCTTGAACAAAACACTAGCAAATAATATCTAACAATTTATAGAGAAGTTCATATAATATGACCAAGTAGAATTTATTCCAGGAATACAAGACATGGTTCAACATGGTTCAATATTATACATCATATCAATTAAATAATAAAAGTTATATAATTATATCAATAAATGAAGATAAAACTTTTGACAAGATATGCAGGAATACTTCAGTTATCTGTAGATTATTGCATTTATCGGCAGTCATGACAGGTTGCAATTAACTACAGAGCTGCAAGGCTAGGAAGACTTCTGTGGGGCCCAGCTGCTGGATGGGGCCTCGTGCCCACCCAAAGACACGAAGTGTAGATTCTGGGCACTGCTGCACTTATCTGGGCACTGGGGTCAAAGAGAGAGAAGAGAGAGAAGTAGAAACCTTTATTCCCTGCAGGCACAGAACCTGAGTTCTAGGGCTGCCTGGGTTTTTCGGGAGGGAGGGACGGAGAGAGGAAGGGAAAGACAGAGAGAGAGAGAGACAGAGGGAGAAAGAGAGAGATTCACCAGACAGATCACAAGTGCTGATCATTATACTGGACATCCCCTCTAACTGTCCAAATTTTTCTTTTAATACCTAATGTGACAGGGTGTGTGTCCAAGCGACATTCTCAGGGGAATATTAATGAGTGTGTTTAGGACCACATGTCATTGCATCAACAAAGATCCAACACCCATTCATAAAAATCACTCACCAAGATGGAATTTGAAGGAACATTTCTCAATACAGTCTTATCCAAGTACCATAAGCTGATCACAGATATTATATTTAATGGGAAATTTAAAAGGCTTTCCTCTAAGTTCTGTCTGGCACAAGATAATTATTTCACACTCTTACCACTTCTATTTTTAGCATGAATCTGCTTATTTAATTTTTCAATAATTTTTATTTTCAACACAGTGGATTAAAAATCTTTCATAATAATATTTTAGGTACATATGACATTGAATCAGGGGCATTCCCACTACCAATGTTGTCCTCTCTCCTCCCCTATTCCCCGCATGAAACTCATATCCCCCACCTTTGACCCCTGGGCTACTAGTATAAGTGGTCTAGCTTGTTGTAGATTGGTTATCAAATCTATTGTCATTGTCTTTAGATTTTGTGTTTAAGTCTGCTTTTTTTTAATTTCTATTTGATGCTCATATGACTGTTTGGTCTTGGTACCCTCCATTATTCCTCCTCCAATTTGTGAGGTAAAACAAGATGATTCAAGTTATGTGGTTCTATTAGAAGGAAAGATAAAAGGGCAGGGGCAAAAATCAAACAAGCAAAAAATGGGAGGAGTCCTTCTAGAGGCTATAAATATCACTAAGAGAAGAAAGGAAAAAAAGGAAGAAAAACATAACAAGAATACAAAAAAAAATCAACAATCAAACAAAAAACCGAAAAGCACCACAGCAATACGTATCACAGCAATAAAGACAACAACCAAGCAATAACCATGGTCCTGGGATAAAAACAAAACAAAGCACAAAAAGAAACACCCCTCCCTGCAACAAAACTAGCAACAACAATAACAAAAAAAACTTGGTGCTTTTTTTTCTGCATAGGCACAGTAAATATTGGAGAGATTAGAAATGGAATCCCCTTGGCCTAATAGGTACAGAGTTTCTCTGTCCTTGAAGTATTCTGCCATGGAAATAACTCAGGATCTGTACATGTTCTTATTCTCTCCCCTAGGCCCTTTTGTGATGTCTGGAAACTTTCCACTCAAACATGAATGATAAAATCAGACCTCTGTAACTAGAGATCTTGGTATTTTTACAGGTCATAGGATGGAGCCTGGGGTTTTATATGGTTCTAGTTCTGTTCCATAACTGTTGTTTTAATCAGTCTTCTGTAGTTGATGGTCTTGGTTTTGGCACCGATCCTAGGGCAAAGCCTCAGAAAGTCTTTCATTATGTTTCAGAAGTTATGCTCAGTTGCACTTGTTTCATTCATGCTTCTGGACTTAGAGATCTTGGTTGTTGTACAGGTCATAGGCCAAAGCATAGAGGGTCTTTTTTTTATTATTATTATTCCTGGGATAGTTTCTGCCCAGTCATGGTTGTCATAGTCAGTCTTCTGAAGTTGGTGATCATGGATTTTGCACAGATCAAAGGATGATCTGACTTCTGATTTCATCTTATTGTTAGGTGGTGAGGTAGGACAATCTGCTCTTAGACAAAGTTGTTGCCATTTCCTCATTGTCAGGATGTTTTATCAAAACTGGCTCTTGTTGGTCTCAGAGCAGTGTTAATAATGTCTCAGAGGGAGTGTGGTTCCTGGAGCTATTTCAGAGAACTGTGTCAGTTCTATGTGAGGTCTAGGGTTCAGGTTTGGATGGTCACTGTCTAATGACATTGAGTCTAAGTTGGGACCACATAACATATGTTCAAGGTGGGAGGTGGCCCTGTATTTTTCCACTTCTATTAATATAGTACTGCATTACGGGTGTTACTTTTAATCACAATTAGTCAATAAAAAGATATCAATAGCATCTACATAGAAAGGGAAGAACTAAAACTCTCACTATTGTGGATGATAAAATACTCTAGAAAATGCGGCACAGGGGCTGGAGATAGCATAGAGGTAAGGCAAGTATGCCTTGCGTGCAGAGCGATGGTGGTTCGAATCCTGGCATTGCATATGTTCCCCCAAGCCTGCCAGGAGCGATTTCTGAGCTTAGAGCTAGGAGTAACTTTTGAGCTCTGCTGGGTGTAACTACCCCACCCCCCAAAAAAATGAAAAAGAAAATAAAATATAAAGACTCCACAAACAATATTCTAGAAAAAGATATCTCTAGTACACTGGCAATGTACAAAACTAACATCAAAAGTCATGACTTTTCTACATACAAATCATTAAAGAGAACAGACATTATTTAAACAAGTCCATTCACAATTCTGCATTGGAAAAGCCAAATACTTCAGAATCGACTCATCTAAAAAGTTGAAATATCTATGCAAAGAAATCTACAAGGCACTACTTTAAAATAAAGACATAGGGAAATGGAAACACATGCCCTGCTCATGAATTTGGAGGATCAGCGTCATTAAAATGAAAACATTTTCCAAAGTATTGTACAAATTCAATGCAGTTTCTATAATAATGTCCATATAATTTTCAAAGAAATAAATCAAACACTTCTGAAAATCATATGGAACAATAAACCTTCACAAATAGCTGAAGGAATACTTGGGGAAAAGAAAATAGGGTGCATCATCTTTCCAAATCAAAACTGTACAATAAAGAGGTAGTAATAAAATGTCATGGTATTGGAATAAAGACAGACTCTCTGATAAGTGAAAAAGAATAGACAAATATAGATCCCCATACATATCATAAGTTACTTGGAAAAAGATCAAAGAATATAAAGTGTATCAAAAAAGCCTTTTCAATAAGTGCTTCTGGGAAACCTGACCAGCTAGGTTACCAAACATTTAACTGACGCGATGCTTAAGAGTAAAATAAAAAATTAGGATTTTGATATAAAACCTTAAACCATAGGGTAGATAAAGGAAAATATAGTTATTATTTTCATAATATTAATGCTAAAATATCTTCAAAGATGAAGATAGCATTATTCAGCATTTAAGGGTTTAATATCTAAGATATATAAGGCACTAGTAGAACCTAGCAAGAAGAAAAAATGAAGAGAGGAAATTATCAGACATTTCCTCGAGGATTTACTGATGGCCAAAGGTACATGAGAAAATATTCCACACCATTAATCAGCAGGAATATGTAAATCAAAACTACAATGCAATATTTCACTCCACAGAATCTGGAGCACATCAAAAACATTAAACAGTGCTGGTGGGGATGTGGGGAGAAAATGACTCTCATTCCCTGCTAATAATATTGTATGTTGGCCCAGTATTTTTGGAAAACAATATGGACATTCCTCAAAAAACTAGAAATTGAAATTTCATATGATTGATTAACACTGCTCCCAGGAATATACCATAGTGACCAAAAAAAAAATACAATGAAAAATGTCATTTGCATTTCTATGTTCATGACCTCACTGTTTACAATTATCAAATTAAAAAAATCCAAGTGACCTAGAACAAATGATTAGACAAAGCAACAGTTGTACATCCACACAATAGAACACTATGCAGCTCTTAGGAAAAAATGAAGTCATGAAATTTCCTTATACCGGGATGGCTATAGAGAGTATTATGCTGAGTGAAATGAGTCATGGGATAGTAATAGACATGGAATGATTGCACTCATTTGTGGGATATAAAAATAGCATAACATAGGGCCTGAGCAGTGGTACAGAGTGGTAAGGCATCTGCCTTGACTGCACTAGCCTAGGAAGGACCACAGTTCAATCCTCCAGTGTCCAAAATGGTCTCCCAGCCAGGAGCGTTCACTGAAAGCATAGCTAGCAGTAATCCCTGAGCATCACCAGGCGTGGCTCAAAAAACAAACAAACAAACAAAACCCAGAAAACCGAAATAATAGTATAATATTAATATCCTAAGATATAGAGATGAGGAACAGGAGTACTGGACCATGTGAAAAGCTTTCTACTAATAGCAAGTGAGTGCAGTTAGAGTATATGAGGAACCACTGGAAATGATCACTCTGGAAAATAACTGGGTGCTGAAAGGAGGTAAAGGATATGCTCTTTAGTATCCATATTGCAAATCAGTATAAAAAGGAAAAGGGGTGGAAAGACAGAGACAGAGAGACACAGAGAGAGTGTGCGTGTCAGAGAGAAAATGAATGTCTGCCATAGAGGCAAGGAGCATGGAGACCAGAGAGATTGCAGGAAACAAATTGGGGACAATGGTAGCAGGAAAAAACTGCATTGGTGAAGGATAGGTATTGAACATGCATAATTGAAACTCAATTATCAAAAACTTTCTAAGTATATTTCATGCTGATTCAAAATAAATTTAATATGAATATATAGAATATAACAATGTAATAATTGATAAAATAAAATATGTTCACTCTATTTCAATTATAAAAGTGTGTATTTTATAATGATATTTTGAATAACTACCAAAGATGAATGAAATTATAATTAAAAGGCTTCTTCAAAACAAAAGCTCAGGTTCACATGATTCATGAGGGAAAACATTCAGTCATTCAGAGAGGACCATTCCTTTCCAAACACACTGAGAAAATTGAAGAAATAGAAAAAAATCCGAAATAATTTCTGGCATGGCTAACTTTTGAATGAATATACTAGAATGAAAATGTATGATTATCCTTTTTGAGTCACATCTGGTATAACACAGGCTACAAGTGGATAACTCCAGGTGAGCTCTGAAAATCCTATGTAATGCAGGAATTAGAAACAGGCTTGGCTACCAGCCAGGAATTAGTCATACATCAATCCTGTGGTAGTTATCACACCCAAATGCTTTGTTTCTGATGAAAACCTAAAATTTTTTAAATTAAATATGGGATCTGAGAGAGAGGAAAGGGGTTAAAGTATATGCTTTGAATTTTGATGACTCTAATTCAACCGCTGGCATGGTATATAGTCCCTCAACTATTGCCGAGAGTGATCCTTTTGTACTGAGTCTAGAGTGAACCTTGATTATCTGGCATATACAGTCTTTGAGAAAAAAAAGATAAAAAATAATAATATATCCCAAAATATCAAAAGTTCATTATGGTATAAAACCATTTTAAGAATAGCTGAATTCAAGTTAGGCAATATTAATAAGTTTCAGTAAATAAATAATACCATTGATAAATTCCTTAAACATAACAATTTATGTACATTTAATAAAATGTTAAAAAGTTAATGTTAAAAAACTTACCATTTCCTCTTTATTGTCTATATATAGCAGCTTAGAATTTTTAGAATTACAGTCCTTTAAACTTTCATTCCATGTCTTTTTTTCACTGCTAAAATAATAACAACTGTTGGAATGTAGGAGCCACTCCTCTGGACAGCGTTTACAATGAGAAGCTGGAGAAAGACTATGAGTTAAAATTTAAAAGAGATATTATATGTAAATGAAAATTAATTTTAATCATATATAATAAATTTATATGTAATTCAGAGAATGGTACATAAGAAATATAAAACATTTACATATATAATCAAACAAATGGGCAATCTCTTTCCTAACTTACATACAAGATCAAGAGAATGTGCAAAGTCCACTCAATGTAATTCCTGAAATTCAATGAACTGATTTACATTTTATTTGTTTTATAATTTGAGCAATTATTCCCGTTGGACTCTGAGGTCCATGTGAGATGCCAGAGATGGAATCAAATCTTCCAAAGAAAAGTGCTCTACTTGCTGCACTATTTCTTTTGCTGAGTATTCCACATTTAGACTATAAAATTTATCTTCCTGGCCAAATTTTAGTAGGACATTTGAAACCATTTTCAAGTATAGATAGACGTTTAAATGAATGCCTCTGCTTATTATTGCTTAAGAAAATATTCTTATGTATTTATTTAATATCTTTTACTTGACTTTATTATGTACTACCTCAATTTAAAATTTCCATATAATTTTGGAGGCACCATTATTGGTATTGCTCACTATTACTCTAGCTGTATAGAGGTTACATCATCTTTATCTTTAATAAGAAAATTTTCTATTTACTCTAAGTCAATGTGAAAGGAATTAATTTGACCTTCACAAAAGTGTGAATAAATATTAAGAATGAATAAATATTAAAGGGGCTAAAATAAAGATTGACAATTATGACTCTGTAGATTATGAATTCCAAAATGAATGTTTCCTGTTTTAATATGATGAGGTTACATATTTAATTTTGTTGATTGACAGGCACTATTATTCATTGCTTGCATGTACATAACTAATTTTCCCATGAATATGTTGTCATGTACAAAATTTAAGTTGTTTTCTAGCTTAATTACTCAAAGTAAGACAATAATCAATCATCTGTTTAAGAATAAATATTGTACCATAGCTAGTATTTGTAAACTATACTTAATGCACAGAGAAGAGAAAGATACACATACCGTCTGTTGAATCAATAGTTGTGTGACTAAAGAAACTAAGGTACACAATGGAATACTATGAAGCCTTCAGCAAAAAATGAAATCATGAAATTTTGCAGTACACGGATGTAAATGGAAACTATTATTCTGAGTGAAATAAGCTGTGCTCAATCTATAGCAATTAAAATAATGTATATAATTATAATAGCATTTTGTATAATTATCAGAGCTTATAATATATAAATTTGACAGAGATATATTTTGAATCAAGGTACTAGAATATAAAAAATTATTTTTAGTCACATCTGTATGATACAGACTAGATACAGACTACTTGTGGATCACTTCAGGTGAGCTCTGAAGATCATTGTTGTGCAGGGATTAGAAACAATGCTTTCTACTTTCAAGGAAAGAGCACCTAACTTCTGTACTAGTTCTCAAACCCCAAAACACTCTATTTCTGACAGAAAAATAATTTAGAATTATATATGATACCTGAGACAGCAAAGGGGGGTATAGAGCATTTGCTGTGAATATTGCTGAACCTAATTTGTTTCCTGGCAAGGCATAGTCAACAAATGCCAAGAGTGAGCCCTTTACAGAGCCTACGGTAAGTTTAAGTGAGTCTTATAGTAAGCCTTAAGTATTTAGGTGCTTCCCTCTCCAAAAAAGGATTGCTATAAGATATCTTACCATTTCTTCTTTATTATCTAATAAAGCACTTAAAATTCTTAGAAATACAGTCTATTAAACTCTCATTTCATGTCTTTTTTCACTGCTAATATAGTGACAGCTATTGGAATGTATTAACCATACATGTGGACATTTTATACATTGATATGCTGCAGAAAGAAAGTGAATTAAAATTTAAAACCTATAATATTTTTAAATTAAAATTATTTTCTATTTAAGCATAAATAATAGCAGACAAATGTCTGTGTAATTCACAGAGTGCTACTAACAAAACAAAACACATTTATAAACCTAACTACAGAAAGGGGTCAACTTCTCTTACCTAATCAACACATCCATATCAAGATAAAGTACAAACAAAAAAGTTCACTCTCTCTATATCCTCAAAATTAGTGAACTAATCCACATTTTATATTATAATATATACTTTGCCAAAGTTTTATTGAACCAGTTCTCAACAATAAATATGGTATTTTTTAATTGATGTAGGTCCTTATTATTGCCAAATACGCACTACATTTGCCTTATTTTACATAATTTCATAGTTCATTTCCTGAGTTAAAAAGGAAACTGAAAAAAAAAGAAAGAAAAGAAAACGATAGAATTTTGAAGGGAACACTTGGCAGTAGCAAACAATGTTACTCTCTCTGGCAATACTTGGGGACTGCTTTTTTACAGTTCTCGGAATTTATGATGCTGAAGATGTAACATGGACTCACAGATTCAAAGTATGAAATCAAATCTTTAGAGTACTATCCCTGAACCTTCTTAAAGCTACACTAAACATGACATAGTGACAAAATATAATTCTTACTTATAACACCACAAAGTTTTGTACCTTTCTGGATCCATTTTGACCGAGATGTATTATTTGATTGCTGTATTTCATAATCTAAAAATAAAATGAATCCAAAACTGTGTTAATAAATAACATATTTTAATCTCTTAAGCACTTCTTCTGTTTATAAAATTAGTGAATGTATATAAAATTATGTGGAATTATTCTATTGGAATAATTTTAAATAACGACAACTTGTAATGACACACTCAAGTATTTACAAATTTATGGTAGTTTAATAAATGACATTTAATATAATTATCCCATGATCTAACTTAACAAATCTATATAAATTTGTTTTTATTATTAAAGTTACTATTTATGATATTGTTAATGTATAGAGGAACCTATTATTAAAATGAAAAGTTCCTTAAAATCTAACAAGTATATTTTTATTAATTTATTTCAGCACACCCAATGTACTCTAGAACATTAAATCATTTTCCATACCCCTTAAAAATTCTTACAGGAAGTAAGGATTACAGTTTTCACTACAGTAGACATCAAGACCAAGTAGGTAATTCCCAGGACCTCAGCCAGCAGCTGCCCTGGAGGTAACGGTAAATCTGCAGAAGAGAAATGGAAACACCAAGAAAAGAGAAATCTGGGCAATCATATTTCAAAGAACCCACAGAACAGCAGTTAACATTAAATTCCAAACGTTTTTTACAAGATTTTAGCTTTAGAAAATACCACTACATTTTCAGTATATAGGTTTACCAAAGCTATTATATTTTTATTCAAGACATTATATTACAATACCTGAGTAAAATATGTCCTCATTTATCATATTAAAAGACTATAGTCCAATTTCAAATTTTGGTTATCATAAATTAAAAGTACCTCTTAATCTTTATTTTGTCTTGCACTCCTACATCCAGTTATGCATTCTAGTAGTTATGTGTCCATTCTATGTAAATACTATTAAAATATGAAAATAAATATATAATGTAGAAATGATCTCAAATTTTCTATATTTTTATATTAATACAAATTCAAAATTCCCAATCACATTTAGTTTATTCTTATATAGTTAAGTATGGATAATGAGATATTTTAAAAGTTTATCTTCAGATTTATTTGCTATTTTGTAAATGAACTTGAGTTATTAATGCTCTTACTTTTCATTAAATGTCTTCTTGAGTCAGAATTCAATTGTGGGTTGTTTTCTCTTCGGTTTTTCATCTCTGCAGCTGCATAGGTTCTGGGACTGTGTCCGACAATGACGACAGGTAAGAAGATAATAAATGCTCTGGTAAAGATTGCTAGCAGAGTCTAAGTGGGTGGAGTGACTTGACAAAGTAGTATTTTACAGCCAAACAACTTAAAGTCTAGTTTCAATTTTCTAAGACAATTAAATATGTGCTACAAAAATTTTTTCACTATATCCTGATTTGACATATTATTTGTTGTACACACAAAAGGCAAAATATTAGAGATAATATTCATAAAAGTTAACAAAAGAAAATTATTCTACATAAGAAACCAACAACTCATTTATTTAATGGCAAATAAATAAATCCCTTAGCTTTATAGAGATTATTAATGAAAATTTGTTCATTAAATTTTCAAAAATGCTATTATTTGACATAACTTGTAACCTTAATTAACCATTTAAACATAGTAAAACAACATAATTAGTTAATTAATTTACTTGATTAGGCTTTGATACTTACTTAGAGTTTGACCTTTAAAATGTTTAAAAGACTACCCATTTTCCTATACGTCTAAAACAGGAATAAAATGTATGTATGTATGTATGTATGTATGTATGTATATATATATATATAAATGTTCAATGTAAAATATTCAACACTCAATATAGCATATAAGGGTTAACCTATTACAGTTTATTGTTATTTTAGGACAATTGATATTTTGACTAGTACTGATCAAATATCATAGTATTAAGCATTGATATATGAAGAGTTTATAATGTGTTATATATGTTTGACATGCTTAGCTCAATATCTTAAAAACTTTCATTTTCATTTAAAATTTTCTTTACTTAAACTTGATTGTATTTATTGAAAATTAAAATAATAGATTTATCCTGAGTGTAGGGGTAAATACATTTGAATTTTATGTTTTGGTAAATTTATTTTTGCAACATATTTTAAAGCTTGACTAGAACTTAGTACATAGAACTGTAGCCAAATTAACTACAAATACAAAATAAACAGCTTACTGCTATATTCATGAAAATTCAGAGTGTACTGCACAGATTTACAAGGTGAAATATGCATATAAATATGCAGTTGACTAATTTTTATAGTCAAAAATAAAATTAAGAAATTAATTAAGAAAATTTTCCATACATTTATATTTTAATGATTCTTTCCCACAATAAATTAATCTACAAAGATAAATATGTTCTATTTGATTCCTCATTAATTGTACCTCATGTTTTCCATGTCTAGTTTTCATAGTATCCCATGGGCAGTAAGCAGAAAGAAGAGCAGCAGCAAATAGATTTTGTTGACCAGACTGTGTAGTATCCCCCTTTATGCAGAAACAAGGTTACAATTGTGAAAAGATAAACACTAACTGTGGTCTGGACAGACTGGCTGTGAATGCTCAGAATGAAAAGCAAGAGTCAATAAAACTAGGAACCTTATTGAAGTGTCACACAAATCTTCAACAGGAAACTGATGTATGCATTTTAAAGACAGTAACAGACCTCAACAATATATAAGATTCTAGCTTCTATTTTGCCATTTAGATTGTACATTTGAAAATGTGTCTCAGTAATTTTTTTAAGAAGAAATATCAAGGTACATAAGTTTTGATCAACCTTTGCTCTTAAACTGCTTGTATCGGAGCTGGAGAGATGGCATGGACGTAAATCATTTGCCTTGCATGCAGAAGGATGGTGGTTTGAATCCCGGCATCCAATATGGTTCCGCGAGCCTGCCAGGGGTGATTTCTGAGCGTAGAGCTAGGAATAAACCCTGAGCGCTTCCGGCTATGACCCCCCCCCAAATACGAAAGAAAAATAAAATAAAATAAAATAAAATAAAATAACTGCTTGTATCTCAGTAATAAATACTAAACATTTAGATTGTATTAGAAATAATATGGATGTTCAAATCTCAATTGCTAAATTTTTGTTTTTTTTATAACTTTACCCTCATACTCCCATGTGTCAGTTTTTCTCTAATATCTCTAAATTCATATTCCCATTTACAATAGACTGAATAATATTACTAATTATTATACTTTTCTTTATTTAAAGAAAATGCATCACATCATTGATATAATCCATCATAATATGCTTGTTTTCAGATAACTGAGAACAAAGTTGTTTGTTTGTTTGCTTGTTTGGGTCACAGCCGGCAGTGCTCAGGGGTTATTCCTGTCTCCATGCTCAGAAATCTCTCCTGGCAGGCTCAGGAGACCATATGGGATGCCGGTATTCCAACCTCCATCCTTTAGCATGCAAGGCAAATGTCTTACCTCCATGCTATCTTTCTGGCCCCCGGCAAAGTTATGTTTAAAAAGGATAGAGAACAAAAAGAAAAGTAAAGAGAAGAAAAAAAGCTTTACAAAATACAATGATAGGCAAATATGTGAAAATTACTGTATCTTCAATGAGGACCTTAAGTCATTGGCAGAAAGATTACTCAATCCTTGTTGCTAGCTGACTATTTTCTCTTTTCATTTTTTCTAAACATTAAGTGACCTCAGATACACATTCGCATTTAATTTGGTGACTTTCTATGGGGATAATAGTATCAAATAAGTGAAAAATGTCTAAGAATTCAAAGCACTATTAAAACTAAAAGGAATTAAAAAAACTAAAAGGAATTAAAAGCACTATTACTGATACTATTGCTCTTCTAGGGAGTGTTTTTAGTTGCCAGATCTCCTGGAAATAGGAGAGTGAAGGGCGGGAGAAGGAGGATGAATTCCCTGACTTGCTTCAAAAAATGCTTTATTCTTATCTATAATATGATTCATCAGTTATAAGTGAAATACAATTTATTGATTGAATGAAAGCTTTACAATTAGTGCAGAGTAAGATACAGCTATGAATTTTGTGGGCTTTTAATTGCATAGATATTTATGACTGATTAAATTCATTCATCCATAAGCCAAATAATGTTCATGTTTACTAATGGTGCCCTTTTTATTTATTCATTTTTTTTTGTTTTTTTTTTTAGGTCACACCCGGCAGCGCTCAGGGGTTCCTTCTGGCTCTAAGCTCAGAAATTACTCCTGGCAGACTTGGGATGACCATATGGAATGCTGGAATTCAAACCACAATCCTTCTCTCTGCATGCAAGGAATACAAACTACTTCCATGCTATCTCTGTGACCCCTTAATGGTGCTTTTTTAGATAAAGGAAAAACAGGCTTTATTCAAGGATACTAAAAGTAGAGATTGGAAGGAAAGAAATGAGAGTGAAATACAGAGAGAGAGAGAGAGAGAGAGAGAGAGAGAGAGAGAAAGAGAGAGAGAGAGAAATGAGTTCAAAAGAGTGTGAGCTTCCCCAAAGGTGGAGAGAGCCCTAGTATACAACAGAGCATGGAAGTAGGAAATTACACTTCTAAAGAAGGAGACAAGAACAAAAACAACAAAAATTTTCACTTCAGATTTGGTGGAAAAATTGGTTGTCTCTGCCCACAAAGGGTAGAGACAAAGAAGCGAAGCAGATCACTTGCTTGCCGCTTGCACAATTTATAGCAATTGAACCCCAACCTAACACACACAAACACACACACACACACACACATATTACAAGCTTACCATTGACAATTGACAATTGGAATATAACAAAGGCATCTCCCTAATGATTAGTGATGTGGAGCACTTTTTCATGCGTCTTTTGGCCATTTGTGTTTCTTCTTTATCAAAAAGTCTGTCCATTTCTTCTCCCCATTTTTTGATGGGATTAGATTTTTTTCTTGTAAAGTTCTGTCAGTGCCTTGTATATTTTGGAGATTAGCCCCTTATCTGATGGGTTTTGGGTGAATAGTTTCTCCAACTCAGTGGGTGGTTTTTGTAACCTGGGCAATATTTCCTTTGAGATGCAGAAGCTTCTGATCTTAATATATTCCTATCTCTGCTTTCATTTGTTTGGGAAGTACCATTTCCTCCTTGAACATGCCTTTAGTCTCAGTGTCATGAAGTGTTTTACTACGTGTTGTTCTATATACCTTATGGTATAAGGTCTGATAATGAGGTCTTTAATCTATTTGGATTTTACCTTTGTACATGATGTCAGCAGGGGGTTAGGGGGTGTCTAAATTTGCTTTTTTGCAAGTGGCTAGCCAGTTGTGCCAACACCACTTGTTGAAGAGGCTTTCTTTGCTCCATTTAGGATTTCTTGCTCCTTTATCAAAGATTAGGTGATTGTATGTCTGGGGAACATTCTGTGAGTACTCAAGCCTATTCCACTGATCTGAGGGTCTGTCTTTATTCCAATACCATACCCTTTTGATAACTATTACTTTGTAATACGGTTTAAAGTTGGGGAAAGTAAAGCCTCTCATATTCTTTTCCTCAATGATTGTTTTAACTATTCAAGGGTGTTTACTGTGCAAAATGAATTTCAAAAGTGTTTGATCTACTTATTTGAAGAATGTCATGGGTATCTTTAGAGGGATCACATTAAATCACATTAAATCTGGACAATGCTTTGGTTAGTTGTCATTTTAATGATGTTGATCCCAATTCATGGGCATGGTACGTGTTTCCATTTTCATGTGTCCTCTCTTATTTCTTGGAACAGAGTTATATAGTTTTATAGTTTTTTTTGTATAGGTCCTTCACATCTTTAGTCAAGTTGATCCCAAGATATTTGAGCTTGTGTGGCACTAATGTGAATGGGGTTGTTTACTTAATGCCCATTTCTTCCCTATTATTGGTGTATAGAAAGGCTGTTGATTTTTGTGTGTTAATTTTGTAGCCTTCCACCTTGCTATATGAGTCTATTTTTTCTAAAAGCTATTTGCTGGAGTCTTCTATTGAATTGATGGCCATGTATCCTCCAGTGAGACGCAGTCTTACTAATAAACAATAGCATCTATGGTCTTTATGGACTGCTCTGTGAAGGTTCAAAGCAAGATTCAAGAAAGGAAAATGTTGATATACTACCATCAGGAAATAATTGCACTAACAGAATTTTTAAAAGAATTCACCTGATGACACATGGAAAATAAAAGACTCTCTGTACTTGCAATTTTTATTTTTGTCCATGTGCAAATGCTTCTGAAGAAATTGTTTTTGTATCTTAAAAATATCTTGAAACAAAAGACTAGACTATCCAGACTAAGCAAAACCAAATTGTTATTTACAGAAGACTGACCTTGAGAAACACAAACTGGACAGAACCTAGCAAGGGACCAATGAGTAATTTCCTTGAATAGGCCTCAGCTTCAGATTAGCACAAAAGCCATGATCTCTAATCCCAAAGGTCTGACTTTGACACTGCAACTGAGCAGAACATCTGGAACCATGCTGTAAGACTATATAACCTAGACTCTGACCTAGGATCTGAGCAAAAACGAAGTCCACTAACCACAGAAAACTCATTACACCAACAGTGATGAAACATAAATCCTAGAACTGTAAAAAACAAACAAACAAGGAAACAAAGAAATAGGATACATCAATAGAAAAATTAAATTGGAAAAAATGAACTAAATGAAAATCTGAGTAAAATATATTGCTTAAAATAAAGCCACCAAATTAACTCTTCTAATTTGAGTTATGATCTTCAAGCCGAATAGTATATAATCATGAATTATAATTACAAATATAAATTATAGATGTTTTATTAGATAAGATAGATTAGATATTAGATATTAAATAAGAGACTCCTTTTACATAAGGCATTAATTTTTACAAAGCTATTCAGAGTTGATTTTAGATATAATGTATCAGTAAAAATTCCACCATCAGTGTCAGCCTCACTTCACCAAGAAGCTCAAAGGCTAATTTCTTCTACCCCCACATACCTCCCTAGCCCAACATCATAACAGGCACCTTTTTCAATTTGCTTGTTAAAGGTGGGTCACAAAATACTAGTATTGTTGAATCTATAGTTTGGATATTTATTTCTGACATTTTTTAATACCTTCAATGTACCTGAAACCCCTTGATCCCTGTCTAGCATTATTTGATGTCTGTTTTTCTCCATCTATACTCTATTTCTTTTATTTTTGCACTATACTGGGCCCTAAATGTGCTAGATAACAAGTATTTATTGCACCTATTTATCGTATCACTCATGCAGTTATTCTAAATATTCTAAATACCAAATAATTGATATTATCCTGAATTTGACTTTCTTGTTCTGGCTTCATTTATCATGATGTGTTTCAGTATCATGCATGTTTCAACGAATTACATGATTGATTCATTCCTTATAACTTTGTAGTCTCCCATTGTATACATGAACCACATCTTCATGATAAGCTCAATTATTCTTGTAAATATAAGTTTATTTCAACTATATCTATTCTATTTGATGTTGCAGTGAATAGTGCTGTGAATATATTCTTTTGAATACTTTCTCTGTTTTGAAGATACATAAACAAAAGTGAAACTTTTTGGTAAATTCAATTCTAACTTTACTGAGAATTGTCCATACTGTTTTCCTTAAATGTTGGACACAGACTAAATTGCCAGTAATTTTGACATGACCTATCAACTCTAGAAGGTAATATCTCATTATCATCTTGCTTTGGATTTACCTAATAGTAAATTGTGATGACCATTTTAAATGTTTTTGTTGTTCATCTTTTGGTCTATCTCTGAGAGAGGTCTATTCAAACATTTATTATTTATATTTTTAATTAATTTTTAGTTACTAAAAAATATCCACCTTCACCAGTGCCCATAGCTACCTCCTTTTGTGTCCATTGCCTGTATTCTAGAGAAGCATTCTATTTTTTTTTGAAGTTACTACCTTTATCATTATAGTTGCTAGTGTAGTTATTTCTCTAAATTAACTCACCACTCTTTCTGGTAAGCTTCATATTGTAGGCCAGACCTTCTATTTCTCTTCTCTACTGTATCTGTGAATTATTACAACAATGCCTTTTATTTTTCTTAAAACACATATATGAGGCGCCCTAGAGGTAAGGTGTGTTTGCCTTGCAAGTGCTAGCCAAGGAAGAACAGTGGTTCGATACGCCAGCTTCCCATATGGTCCGCCCAAGCCAAAGGCAATTTATGAGCGCTTAGCCAGGAGTAACCGGAGCATCAAACGGGTGTGGCATGAAAATATATATATATATATTATATATATATATATATATATATATATATGAGTGAGACTATTCTGTATTTATCTCCCACTAACTTATTTTACTCAGCATAGCAATTTTCATATCCATCCATATATAAAAAAAGTTTATGACTTTATTTTGACTGCTGCATAGATTCCATTCTGTATATGTTCTACAGATTCTTTAGCCACATATCTATTGTCAGGTACCTGCATAGTTTTCATATTATTGTTTATTGTAAATAGTGCTGCAATGAATATGGGTGTGATTAACGTATTTTTGTGTTGTGTTTTTGTGTTCCTAGAATCTATTCTAGGTATAGCTGGATCATATAGGAACTCAGTTTCCAGTTTTGTAGAAATCTCCATATTGTTCTCCATAAAGGATGAACTAGGCATCATTCCCATCAGAATGAATCAAATACCCACCAGTGCTGATTGTTCTTGCTCTTTGTGATGTGTGCCAGTCTCTGAGGCGTGAGATAGTAGCTCACTGTTATTTTGGTTTGCATACCCTAATGATTAGTGATGTGCAAAATTTTTATGTGTCTCCAGGCCATTTGTATTTATTCCTTGATAATTTTTTCTGTTAATTTTTTCTCCCCATCATATATGGAGTTAGATTTTTCTTGTTAAGTTTAGTCAGTAATTTATATAACTTAGATATTAGCCCCTTATCTGATGGGTATTGGGTGAATAGTTTCTCCCATTCTGTACATGGCTCTTATATCTTTTCACTATTTCCTTTGGGGTGCAGAAGTTTTTCAATTTAATATAATCCCATCTGTCAATCTCTGCTTCCACTGATTTGGACAGTGATGTTTTCGCTTTGAAGATGCCTTTAGTCTCAATGTCACGGAGTGTTTTACCTAAGTGTTATTCTATACACTGTATGGTCTGTATTGGTCTGATATCAAAGTCTTTAATCCACTTGGATTTTATCTTTGTGCATAGTTAGATGGAGTTCCTAGTTTACTTTTTTGCATTTAGCTGACCAGTTTTTCCAGAGCCACTTGTTGAAGAGGCTTTCCTTGTTCCATTATGCATTACATGCTCATTTATTAAAGATTAATTGATTGTATGTCTGGGGAAATTTCTCTGAAAAGTCAAGTCTATTCCATTGATCTGAGGGTCTATTTTTATTACAAATACCATGCTGTTTTAATGAATATTGCTTTGTAGTACAAATTAAAGTTGGGTAAAGTGATGCCAATCATATTCTTTTTCCTACAAGGTGCTTTAGCTCTTCATGGGTGCTTATTGTTCCAAATGAATTTAAGGAGTGTTTGATTCACTTCTTTGAAAAATATCATGTTTATGCTTAGAGGAATTGCATTAAAACTGTACAATGCTTTGGAAATCATTGTCATTTTTATGATGTTAATCCTCCCAATGCATGAACAGGATATGTATCTCCATTTCCTTTTGTCCTTTTTAATTTTTATTTGTTGAAGCAGTTTTTTGTTGTTTTCTTTGTATAGGTTCTTTGCCTCTCTAGTTAATTTGACTCCAAGATATTTGAATTTCTGTAGCATAAATGTGAAGGGGATTGTTTTTAATGTCCATTTCTTTTCTATCATTACTTGTCTATTAGAAGCTCATTTATTTCCAGTGTTAATTTTGTAGCCTTCAGCTTTGCTATATAAATGCATTGTTTCTAGAAGCTTTTGGTAGTCTTTAGGGATTATTTTATTTAATTTTGGTTTTGGGGGCCACACCCATTTGATGCTTAGGGGTAACTCCTAAATAAGTGTTCAGAAATTGCCCCTGGCTTGGGGGGACCATATGGGACACCAGGGGATCGAACAGCGGTCCGCGGTCCTTCCTTGGCTAGCACTTGCAAGGCAGACACATTACCTCTAACACCACCTCACAGGCTCTGTCTTTAGTGTTTCTAAGTATAATTTTATGTCATCTGCAAACAGTGAGAGTTTGTCCTATCTGGATAACCTTGTATTTTTTTTCTTGCCCAATTGCTATGGCAGTTACTTCCAATATGATTTGAATAGGAGTGATGGAAGGGGGCAGCCTTGTTTTGTGTCAGATTTTAGATTAAAGTCTTTTAGTTTATCACTATTGAGAATAATGTTTGCAGCATCTAGTCCAGCATAAATGGAATACAATACGGAGATTTCTCTCAAAACTAAAAATTGAGCTCCCATACGATCCAGCTATATCACTCCTAAGGATATACCCTAGGAACACAAAAATACAATACAATTCCTTTCTCACACCGATATTCATTGTAGCACTATTTACAATAGCCAGACTCTGGAAATAACCAAGATGCCCTTCAAAAGATGAATGACTAAAGAAACTGTGGTGCATATACACAATGGAATATTATGCAGCTGTCAGGAGATATGAAGTCAAAACTTTCCTATACATTGATGTACATGGAATCTATTATGCTGAGTGAAATAAGTCAGGGAGAGAGATAGACACAGAATAGTGTCAATCGTCTATAGTTTTTAAGAAAAATAAAATACATTTTTTATTTCCAGCTCATGACACGAATCTCATCACAAAGAGTGATGTGTGCAGTTAGAGAAATTACTACATTGAGAACTATCAATGTTATTGTGAACAATAACAATGTGAATGAATGAAGGAAGTAGAAAGCCTGTCTAGAGTACAGGTGGAGATGGGGTGGGGAGGAGGGAGATTTGGGGGATTGGTGATGGGAATGTTGCACTGGTGAAGGTGGGTGATCTTTACATGACTGAATCCCAATTACAATCATATTTGTAATCAAAGTGTTTAAATAAAGTTATTAGTAAAAAAGAGAAAAAAAGAAAAAAACAATTTAATTTGCTCAACCTCCATTTACATCTAATAAAGAATGTCAAGACAGCCAAAAAAAAAAAAAAGAATAATATTTGCCACTGGCTTGTGGTGGTAGATGTCCTTGACTATATTGAGAAAAGTTCCTACCATTCCCATTTTGTTGAGACTTTTTTTTTATCAAGAATGTGTGTTGAATCTTATCTAATGATTTATCTGCATCTATTGATATGATTTTGTGGTTTTTATTTTTATTTTTGTTGATATGGAATATTATGTTGACTGATTTACATATATTAAACCATCCTTGCATCTTGGAATAAAACCTACTTGTTCTTTGTGTATAACCTTCTTGATGAGGTGTTGGATCCTATTTGCCTGGATATTGTAAGGATCTTTGCATCTGTGTTCATGGACTATTAGTCTATAAATATCTTTTTTTACCAGTATCTCTGTCCGGTTTTGGTTATAAGGATGATGTTAGCTTCATAGAAACTATTTGAGAGTGTTTCTGTTTTTTCATTTTTTTTAAAAGAGCCTGAAATAGTGACTTATTTTAGAAATAACAAGTTGCCAATAGTATCATCATCAGTAACAGCCATTGTGGAGAAATACCTGGAAAGGGGACTGATTCTTGTTTCTTGGTATTGGCTCTCATTTGTCTTCTTAAATGCAATGGGCAGGAATCTGAAGACTTCAACTACCAGCAAATAATTGTGGGCTATCTTACTTAACCCTCTGCCTGCTGACACTCTCCAATCTGAGACACAAACATCCTCAACAATTTTTCCCTGTGACCTTAAAGTGCTTTGTCCCAGTGTCATGCTCAAATAGTTCTGCCTCTAATTTTTCTGCTGCCACAGTTCTTCAAAAGAGTATGCAACCGTCCTCAGTGATTTTCATCTTCTAGTGATGAATTTCCTTCTCTGTCAAAGGTTATTCCATGTTAATGGACAATTTCCTCCATGTAGTTTATCAATGTTTTATTCATAATTTTCCTGCTTATTGCCTTTTCAGTTCATTTTCACATTATATCTCATATATCCTTACTTGTTAATTCCTCATTTTTGTCAACAATTTTATGGTATGAGAAAAATCAAATAATTAGAAAACATGCAAATTATGAGGAACAGTAAAATGGTTTAAGACATTTGTAATACATATATTATTTATTAAAATTGAAAATTTAAAGAAAGACATAAGTATTAATATAATTTGGTGATTTATATTAATGTTTTTAATTAATTCAACATCAAAGGCAAATACTTAGATAAATGATGAACTTTTGATTGTAAAATGAATTAACTGAGGCATAATTTGCAAGGTGTGTCACTTTGAAGAGTGTGTTCATAGGATAGAATCTGCAATTGAGAGGATGGATAAATAAAAATTCAATATATATTTCTATTCACTTGGATGCAAACCTCAAAGCTCTAAGACAGTGATCCTCAAACTACGGCCCGCAGGCCACATATTGTATTTGTTCCCATTTTGTTTCTTCATATCAAAATAAGATGTATTCAGTGTGCATAAGAATTTGTTCGTAATTTTTGTTTTTACTATAGTCTGGCCCTCCAATGGTCTGAGGGACAGTGAACTGGGCCACTGTTTAAAAAGTTTGAGGACCTCTGCTCTAAAATAGTATTAAATAACTCAAAATAGACTTAAATTGATTTTGAAGAAATTACATATATATCCTTTATAGAGTCTAAGAAAGCCTTTTCCAAATTTAAATAAGTGAATGTGATTGGTGCCTACAAACATACATTCTTCTTTCTGAACAATCTTCAGGAATAAATTTTGCTGCAGAGAAATCTACATAGAAACATTCCTTTTGTTTTCCTGAGGATACTGAGAACCTGTAATATAGAGAATAATATATAATTAGTGTCATGAATTTAAAGCCTAATATTTGACTTACATATACTATATTTGGACTAAAAGATATATATCCATTCTGAATATTATATGTAAAATTTTTAATAAAAAGTATTATATCATTGCATTTATATTATTATTAACCTATTGTTTTCTTTTTCCTTCTAAAGTTAAATACAACTATATATAAAAATATAAACATGCTAAGGAGACTTACACTTTGGAAGAAAAAAATGAGCCATCTGATGACATCAATAAACTATCATTGTTTCTTTGGGAGGGTCCTCTCCATGGCAGAATATTAAGTTTCTTTAATAAATTCTATTAGAAAAAGTATTATTAAAATCAAATAAAATATTTTTATAATATTTTTAATTCTTAAAATAAAATTTCAATTTTGGGGGATCATACCCAGAAGCGCTCAGGGGTTACTCCTGACTCTATGGTCAGAAATGACTCCTGGCAGGCTTGGGATATCATATGGGATGCTAAGGCTAGGACTACTATCCTTCTGCATGCAAGACAAACTTCCTATCTCCATGCTACAATTTTGGCTCCAAAATTTTAAATTATGTTTATCTTTTGTCACTGAAAGAAATATTAGAAAGTATATAGTGATGCAATAATTTATAATTATTTATAATTCCATATTAAATGAAATAGAATATAGAAGTAAAAGTGAAATATCAATAGAAATTAAAATTATTTTTATTTATACCAAAATAAAATTTGAGTTAAAATATATTGTCTGACAAAGAAACATGATCACCATCACTTATCATTAGAGAAATCCAAATCAAGACATCAATGAGATGCCACCTAAAACCAATGAGGATGGCTCATAACAAAAATAATGGGACCAATCTCTGTTGGTGAGGATGTGGTAAGAAAAAAGTCTCATCCACTGCTGGTGGGAATGCTGCCTGGTCCAACACGTATGGGAATCAGTTTGGAGGATTCTTAGTAAACTCAGAATTTAGCTGCCATAGGATCCTGCAAATGCACTCTTGGGTATCTACCCCATGATGGAAAAGCATTCATCCCAAAGTATATATGCACTCCACTATTCATCGCAGCACTCAGCACAATAGCCAAGAATTGGAACCGACCTCATGTCCAAATACAGATGAATGGATCATGAAGATGTGGTATTTTTACAAAATGGAATATGACATAGCATTTAGAAATGTTACAATCATGGATTTTGCAGCACAATTTTGGATGGATATTCAAAATATTATGTTAAGCAAAGTAAGCCAGAAGAAGAAGGATAAATACATAATTATAGCACTTCTCTGAGGTAATTAGAACATATAATACATCGACATACAGTAATCCATGAATACAAGAGTTGAAAGAGTAAAAAAACCCAAACACCAAGGGTCCCAGCATATAACGAGAAGAAATGTTCAAATAAAGTTGAAGGTGTGCAACACAAAAAGCTATTATCCATTACAACCTAGAGAAACTAGCAACAACAGAATCAGCAGTGTTGAGTTAACAGATAAGCAATCAACCTCTAGTCACAAATGTCTATTATAATGTCCTAATGTATTTATCCACAGATCCAGGTGCAGAATATAATGGAAAACTCAAACTCTCACTGCAGTGACTACTAAGAGTATGCTTTAATACCTTAATTTTTTTTTTTTTTTGGTTTTTGGGTCACACCCGGCAGTGCTCAGGGGTTACTCCTGGCTCCTTGCTCAGAAATTGCTCCTGGCAGGCAAGGAGGACCATATGGGGCACCGGGATTCGAACCGATGACCTTTTTGCATGAAAGACAAATGCCTTACCTCCACACTATCTCCCGGGCCCCTTAATTTTTCCAAGTATAAAATAATCCTTCAGCTTCTTTGTCCATAGGTGGCCTTGGAAACAAAGGGTGGACACCCTAATTTTAAACTACAGTGCTCAATCATACCAGTTACTATAAACATTGTCCATTATATCAGTATCTTGATAAAATACTTTAGTTTACCCAGTTCCTTTTGTTTATGTCTTCCATTAGGACCCAAAGCATATGATCATTCAGACCAGGGGAACAGTCAATGCTGTACCAAAGACCTATATTACAGGTCCGACTCACCGAACATGTTTTGGCAAATCACTACTTCCCTTTTTTAAATTTTATTTCTTTATCTCTTCTTCCCTCTACTTATTTCTTCCTCTTTCTTTATCCTTCACCATAAACAATCTATTAAAAAAAGCTCTAGCTGTCACTTACTCTATAGGAAAGGTACCTCTTTAAAGGTACCTCTTAAGATGCAGCAGATGATACCACGTAGGGTAACCACATACTATAGTCCTCACCAACACATTGCTTAGTACTCTAGATGTGAAAACTGTACTTATTCTAAAAAGCTCTAGCTTTTTATATAACCCTGAAACCTTTACATAGCAAAAGCCACTCCCATTAGAGATGAAGAGCCCTGAAAGAGGAAACTCTGCCAATACATACACACTAGCCTAATCCTCTTTAATATATTTTAACCATATTTACTCATTCTTCCTTTCTCTTCACTCTTATCTTTTGTTTCCCCTCTTTCTATGCTAAGCCACATCTTAACCAATTATTTGTATTTTCTTAACTCAATCATATCTCCAAAGTTCAGACCCAGCCTATGAGGGTCAGGCCTCGAACAACAACCTAGAAATAGAAACTAATGTCTGTCTTTATTTGGGCATGTGTTTGTAGACAGTGAACTCCTCTCTGATTGCCAAACCTAAAATGTAAAAAAACCATGCCTAAACTGCATATAACTCCTCATATATAACCCCTCCCCTTCAGAAACTCCTCTATTTGTCTCATTCCACAATCCCAATCCATTACCCTCCCTTATTAAAATTTCTTTGCCATCAGTTATTAACCTATTCGGTACAAAAACAAACCTGCTCCAATAAACCGCCACCAAGCTCCCAAATTGAAGAAACACCCTGCCAGTCACCATCACATGCCTCTGAAAGAAATTACAACTAACACACCTGCTGACTCATGCTTTATGACCCCCCTTCTACCCTCCTAATCGTGGACTGTCACATGCTACTGAAACACCCCCATAAGGACCTCAGCCCAAAGACACTTCCCTCATGGCTACAAATAACTTTGCTAACCCAACAAGCCAGGATGTGTGATGTAAAAACTGCCCTGGATTTCTCCCACCAGAAGAATACCTCAAAAGACTTAATGGGGAAGCCTATATTTCCTTTATGTGTTTAATACCTCCATAATAATGCCCCCTAGTCTGGTTATTCCCAAAAGTAAATTAGCCTCGTAAACAACATTGTTTTTGAATGCCTTTCTTAAATGCAATTTTATTTCTTCTATTATATATATTTTTCTTTTTCTTTTTCTTTTTCTCTTTATCTCTCCAACCTCACCTGTTTTGGTTTTGAGTGGTATGAAAACACTACAAGAAAACTCTTGCTTGGGATAAAAGCTCAGGTCAAAACCAGGGCACGGGGACTATGCAGGCTATCATTCTCACCTCCAAATCCACCAGCAATATAATTTGTCTCCATAGAGTGCATAGGCACTCTAAATAAAGGGAAATATTATACACAGAAATAAGCTCTTATCTACTAGGGATAATAACTCATTTTTTTACAATACAGGCTTTCCTCACCTCTGAGCATATGTCATGTGTAACCAACTTAGATTTCATTTGATCGCACAGTGACCATCCAACCCAGAACTCCAGATCCCAGACATGAAACTGACACAGGTCCCAGCAACAGCACCAGGAACCAGACTCTCTACTCAGGGAAATTCCGAACATCACCCTAGCACCAACTTGCACGAGTTTTACCATGACATCCTGACATGAGGAAACAGCAACAACTTGAGCTAGGAGATGACTTCCCTATCTCACCATCTAGTGGTATGATACAATTGGGAGACATGTCATCCTGTGCTCTAAACTAAAACCATAATTGCT
>PVKC010000164.1:66345-84237 GCA_004027635.1 Crocidura indochinensis | reverse complement strand
GGTGTGACCCCCCACAAGAAAAATTGATCCACTAGAACTAATGTGTTGACATCTTTTCAATATTAAGTTCTAAAATATCACTTTGAATCAAAACTAGTTTTTTGTTCCTAAAAATTTAAGTTCTATAATCATACTAAATGAAGAATAACTATAGGAGATGTGATGGAAATTTTATGTCTGTATGTATATATACATATATATTTATACATATCTTGAACTAGCTATATCCGCCTTTGGGTGTTAATTCTACTTTGTTACTTCTATGAGCCTTTGAAGAAATTAAAATTATATATCATTAAAGATAGAATATCACTTTATCCCTTGATGTTAGGTTCAGAATTTTACAAGGGGCAACATGGCTATACAAAATAAACCAAAAGAATAGTGCATGAAGTTCTCCAATTCAGAAAGTCCAAATTAAGGTAAAAGTAATACATTCTAGGAGCGTTTAGAAAATTGAAAACTAAAGCGAAATCAATATTTATAATCTGTTCATTTTTATTCCCTACTTGTCTTTAACTAATGATTAAGTTGAAGAGGTATGCATGTGTATGTTATTCTAGCACTTGATTTTTTACAATAAAACCAAATTTTGTGGTACCAAGGATAGAACTCAAAGAGGTAGAGCTCATCACTTATACTAAGGGCACAAGTTCCATCCTCCATGACACATGGCCCCATTGAAATACCGTTTTGGTAGACCCCAGTGCTGATGGGTTGGAATAACAACTGAGCACTCCCTTCAGCACTGTGAGCTTATATTACTGGAAAAGGCCTCTGGGACATCCAAACATGACAGAGGTGGCCCTTAAAAATAAAAATTTATAATGGCTTTTATTGTAGATTCTATAACATTTTGTACATGGAGGTGATTGAGCTTGCAAACATGTTGTTGAGAGAAAAAAATGTCTTTGTATACCTCCTTTAGAAATGAAAAGTAGTATACTTTTACAAATCAAGGTTATATCAGCTATGTTCCTTTTATCTATTTTCTTTTTCATTATTGTACTCATTTAATTTATTATTGTGTGTCAGACAGGGAGCTAATCACACAATAAATAGTGAAAAAATGTGCTGACACTTTTTCAAGAATCCCACATGCCTCTTTTTAGATAAAACTGCTGAGGAGCAGCAAATAACATTTGATTAGTATATCCAGAAAGAGTCAAATTATGTTAAATTTATGGCAGAAGGAATATACAATATAAGGCATTTATTTGCCACTTTTATTGTTTTCCAATTTTCTCATAGGACATAAGTTCAAGAAGTCTATGTCTATTAATATTGCAGTTCTAATTATTTATTCTCTTTGTCAGGAAAAGAAAAAAATCCTTTTTCTTATAGAATCTACTTGGCACTTAGCAATTAATGCTTGTATTGAAAACCAGAAAACATCTTTTTTTTTTCCAAAAGAAAGCAATATAAAAATTCCATTAGCTGTAGTTTTTCTTATATAGTAAATCTAATGTGATACTCCTATAAACTTTACTTATATAATATGAGTTACATTCTAATTCAAAAAAAAATTAGTCTGAATTTTTTCTTAAATATAAATGCTATCTACACCAACCTCTAAAGTCTTTATATTATATTCTAATATTTTCCTTAGTTTGAGCCAAAAATAAAGAGTATACATGAAAATGTGCATGGACTAGACTAGTAACATATTTTAAACCATGCTTTCCAACTTAATATGTAGAACTTAAGAATTTTATCCTTATTTTTCCTAGGCTTGGCATAGGAGAAATTACCGTTAGCTGAGATCATTTGCAATTGTTCTATAATCATCACTACACTAGAATAACAAAAATATACCTAAAGTAAAATTTATTTTCTACTCTTTTAAATTAATTTTATTTACTTTTTATTACTTTATTTGGAGGGGAGTTACTTAGTGCACATCATCTGATATTTGATGGCTACTCCCAGCTCTGTGCTTAGTGGACCACTCCTAGGGCCTCTAGGATTTGAGAAATGTAATGGGAAGTATCACCAGAGTCAGGATCATCCAAGCAAGGTCCTAAATAGTTGTTCTATTTAGAGTCCTATTTATTCCATAGTTTTAAATTGAGTTTGTGAACCCTGGAGCAGAAGACCCTCCATTCTGCCATCCCAAAGTTAAGTTTCCATTAAAGGCTAACAAGGCTAAGTTTTGATCCCAACAATAATAACTCTGACACCAAGGCCACAATATACTACCCTAGACATCTAGCCATAAAATCACATGATGAAACACCCTAGAAACACCCTTGACAAGAGCCAAACATAATGGCCAAGACTTTCTGCTTCTAGCACTATATAACCTTGCTTGTGACCCTCAGTTGTAGGTCACTTCTTGCAGAATGTGGCCCTGATCTGTCAGTTTGTAGCTGTTGGTTGAATAGAATAAAGCTTAGCATTATTTCAATTATATGATCTTGCCCTTCTAATCTATACCCTAGCAGAGATTTTATGTCAAGAATATTTACAATTTTATTGCTAATTGATATGTCATAAATATTAATATGTCATATTAATATATAATGTATTAATGTATATTATATTGTATATTATATATAATAGTGCTGGTTTGCTACCTCCACATGTTCTAATGGTTCAGATGTATCACAGAGAAACAACTAGAATTTCTGCAGAACATTAAATTGTCACCTCTGTATCTTCATTTTCAGTTTCTAATTTCATTTAACTTTTATATGCATTCACATGATAAGGATGTGTAAAGTATGTACTCCATTATACAAATTTTATGCTTTGAAAAATTTACTGTCCAAAAGAAATTGAGGCATTATTTTCTGAGTTATTAACCATGTGAGTTCAAATTAAGAATGAGATATAAATATATTACTATCTTCATTATTTCTTTATCAGACCAATCAATATATTTCATTTTCTAGACCATGCCATGAATCTTAGAGGTGAATCTTGACTCAATTTATGATTTTAACTTTTAAGTGATAATTACTAAATATTATACTGGTAAATATACTGGTAATTAGTAAATATTCATTTATATATATACATAAGATTTCTAAATAATTTCCTTGAAAATTTTTATATTGATGATTTAAATTTAAAATAAAAAACATTAAACATTAAACTTGAATCATGATATAAAATGTAACTTTAGATGAGAATGAAGTACAAATTTAAATTTATCAGTTCTTGCAAATGTGTCATTATGAAGCAAAAAGGTAGACTGAGAAAGCCCCAACGACCACCCCCTCCAAAACCTCGCCTTATATGACAATGAGTTCTTGAGAGTAACAAAAATTCTAGATTGATACTAAAACCAAGAGATGAAATTTTGAAGGGATTGCTCTCGTCACTAACCATAAAGGCAGACCTTGTGAATAGTTTAATATCCACGGTAAAAACAAAACAAACAAACAAAAAAAAAATAAAACTCCAGCATCCTCCAGCAAAAGCCAGAAAATGGGAAAGGATCCGCTGACCTAACCCTTTCATAGGGCAATTACCCTAGCAAAGGACCCTAGCAATAACCTTGCAGCAGATTGGGGAAAAAAAAAAAAACCTATATAAGCAACTTGGAACAAAGGAAAAGGGCACATGCACTCCTGGGCTCTTTGTGCCCACCACACTTGTTGCCCACATCACCCTTTTAGATATTTGTACTTTCGTGTTTCCATACTTTTAATTCTTAAACATGTTCTGGGCTCTATCTATTTCTGGAGAAGCCTGTACTCTCTCTTGAGTGGATTTCTTTCTCCCTTTTTGTTTTCACTCCCATAAACTCACATGTATCTTTCACAATTGTATCCTAACTACTCCCCTTACAATGCAGTTGTTTTTATTTTCTGATCATTCATGCACACTTCATTTAGATTAATATATTGTAAACATAGGAATTTATGATAAAAATCTTTAATACTTATCTCCTTTAGAAACTCTTTTCTATGAGAGAATGTTGACCTGAAATATCTGGGCAGAGTCTAGGACTGATTTTCCTTTTCTGCAAAGAACAATTCCACATGCCAGTCTGAGTCCATGGCTCACAGAGAAATCCAGTAGCAGAGATTAACTCCTATTCTGAACAGACCTTTAGGACACCTGGTGTGACTTAATGGACTTATAGTGGGAGTGGTGGAACTTGAGGTCAGTGGCAGGCAAGTGCTAATCACTTACTTAATTAGATCTAAATCCTGCTAGCCATTCTTGCCTGTGGTGATGGTGATGGAGAGAGTGGAAGAGGCAGAGTTTCTTCTCAGGGCTGCATCCTCAGACACATTTTACATACCTCATCCTGGGACTTGAACTGGCATCAGTCTGGAGGTAGATTTATTTTTTGGCTACAAAAATACATGAACATTTGCTTAACTTTCATTCAATCTTGTTACACAACTAAATTTTTCTTACACTAAAATTATTAGAAGTATAAAACGTGGAAATATTAGAAAGTAATCAAATATTTGTCATAAATGTCTATGTTAAAAATATTTTGAGGGGCCAGAGCGGTGGTGCAGGCTATAGGGCATTTGCCTTGCATGTGCTAACCTAAGACAGACTATGGTTTGGTCCCCCGGTGTCCCATATGGCCCCCCAAGCCAGTAGTAACCCCTGAGAGTCACCAGGTGTGGCCCAAAGAACAATAAAAAATTTTATCTAAATGAAATGTGCATGTATCATAAGAAAGTAAAACATACATTGAACTCAAAAGTAAACGGAGTAGTTAAGATGCAATTGTGAATGTTAGATGTAACTTTGTGGCGTTGAAAACAAAACAGAAAAATGACATTATCTATAAGTTCTTGAACTCTTCTTGATGTCAGACTTTGTTTTCACTGTCTGAATACCTAATTGCATTGATTCCTCCCAGCAGTCCTATGAGGTTGATACTTATCTTCATTTTGCATAAGGAACTAAGACTTAAGGAAAGGCTGTAAGTGCCAAGGTCAAACAGAAAGTAAATAGTGCAGACCAAATTTAAACCAGTTCTACTCCAGCATATGCTCTTGATAAATAAATCATGACTATAATATGTACATCTAATGCCTGTGATTTGCAAACAATCAATGAAATATATTCAGTTACATTCAAGCTAATTTTTATATCTCAATCCTATTATACATGTGACTTTAAACTTAAATATATACTTAGGTACTTAAATATATACTTAGAATCAGAGGATTGAGAAAGACTTGGGAAAAGTTTAAACATAAAATATTAGATTATGGAGAGATTCTGGTTGGAAAGATCTGAGGAATATAGGTAGACATATCTAAAAATGCTTCATTCCTGCTTCATGGAACAGGTAGATTGGTAATCTGTGCAGCATTTGCAATTGAAAGATAAATTAGGGAAGAGATACAGAAAAAATTGCTGACTTCTCAAGTTATTAGGACAAATTGTTTCTTTCCGTTGGTTTTGTTTTGCTTTGTTTGTGGCCAAACCCTGTTCTGCTCAGGACTTATTAAAGGCACTGGCTCAGAAATCAGTCCTATAGAGGTTGGATTGGAGTGCCAGATTGTTGAATCATGTTTTTGCTTGCAAAGCAAGCACTTACCCTCTCCTGGCTAAATAGGAAAAAAAAATCCATGTCTCCTGATCTGCTGATTCCGAGCATTACTGAAAAAATAAAATAAAATAACACATTTTGTAAGAAATACAAGGGTAAGGTTGTCATCTAATTTTTAAAAGTAATATGATCCTTGTATTGTACTAATATTTAATAAATGCTCATAGTAATAGAAAGTAAATAGAAAATTATAAAATCACCTGAAAAGAGGGAAAGATAATATAAAGATTAAAATAAAGAAAAAAATTCATTCTAATCTCAATATAGAAAGAAAATGAGACTAAAATATAAGACTAAGAAATTATGCACTGTCAAAAGTCACCAACATCTGTAAGGATTCATATAATCATTTTGTTTGGTTTTGTTGGTTTTGCTGTGTTGGTTTGGTTTGGTGTTGGTACCAGAGCTGACAGTACTGTGTTCCATTCCCCACTCTGGACATACTAACATTTGGTTTGATTTTGTTTTGCTTGGATTGGTTTGGTTTGGATTGGATTCGATTAGATTGGATAGGATTGGATTGAATCGAATTGGATTGGTTTGGCTTGGTTTGGTTTGGTTTGGCTTGGTTTGATTCAGATGGTATGATCGGGTCATATTGGTTTGATTTGGTTTGGTTTGGTGTTGTTACCAGAGCTGATCGTACTGTGTTCTACTCCCAACTCTGGACATAATAATACTTGGTTTGATTTGGCTTGGTTTGCATTGCTTTGGTTTGGTTTGGTTTGGTTTTTGTGCCAAAGCTGATAGTGCTGTATTCCACTCCCCACTCTGGACATAATCACATTTGCTCCTGGCAAGGAACTGGAGACAGTTTAATAATGGGGACCAAATCCATGCCTGTTTTGCTCTCCCATTGGAGCTCTTTTCTATCCAAGTATTAAAATGTTTAATCAAAGATAAACAAGTATGAATTAAATTCAGTCACATGCTCTGTACACCTATTCAGACAGTATAAAAGAAGATAAATATTGAAATACGGAGGGTGGAACATGCATATCAGCAGATAACACAGGGACATTGATTTATTTTAATTAATTTCAACAAATCAATTTACTTTGTGAGGAAAAATATTCATGTGTGTTTGTTTATAGAGTAGTATACAAATAATGACACCATATTTAATGTGTGCTAATAAAATATAAATACAAATTTTCTTTGCAAGATCACATAGCTCCAAAATATAAAAATTGAAATGTAACATAATGTGAAGGAAAAAGATGCAAATTTTAGGTGTGTCATTCTTTGATTAGAAGAAGAAATACAATTAAGCTATGCATAAAACACAATGAAAAAACAATGAGAAATTCTCTGTTGAATACATGTTGAATAATATACCCTTAAATTTTTAGAATAATTAGACATACAATTAGAATAATTACTTTAAAAGACCTTGCTCAAGTTCCTACTCTAATAAATTTAAAATAGTTTATTTTTCATTTAAAAAATTACATGATCACACATGTTAAAGGAAAATTTAAGTCCATTGTTAACTATAGTGCATTCTTACATAAAAGCTATATTAAAAAGTGTAAGAGGAATTACATGTTATTTATCAATCAATGCATTAGCAAAGCTATTTTAAAATTTATACATAATAAGAAGCAAACATAAAAACATATATACAAATATATTAAAGTATAAAAGCAAAATGATATACTTAAATTTATTTTATATATAGTAGAATTAAGATTTCAATTTATTTTCTTTATGTATTTATGTTTTGGTTATAGGTCATGTTAGTGGTATTGCCAAGAGACTATTTCTAACCAATGTTTGAGAGATGACATGGTGCCAGAGATAGAGTCTGAGTCTCCTGCATACTTACTTATTCTTGGCCCTTGAGGTATCTCCTGGAACCTAAAGATCTAAGTTTTGTATACATATATATATATATATATATATATATATATATATATATATATATATACTGAATTCCTAATATATCTTAGTATGTATTTGAGATACATAATATACATTTATAGAACATATATATTCTATATAGAAATAATATATGGCATATTTATATGCTACATATAGTAAATATAGTAAATATATGTGAAGATTATGTTTTTCTCGTATATTTTAGGTTTTTAGTGCTAAAAAGTCAAATATATAAACATGTATATAGTATACATGCATATATAAAGGTATGAAAAAATGAAATACATTTGATAACATCAATCGGTAAATGGCAAAACATTAGTAAGATCCATGATATGACATGTAACAAAAATAAATATGATAAATGTTTGAAACCTAACTTAAAACATAACAAATAAGATATTTTGCATGAG
Organism: Crocidura indochinensis; assembly: GCA_004027635.1. Classification (NCBI taxonomy): domain Eukaryota; kingdom Metazoa; phylum Chordata; class Mammalia; order Eulipotyphla; family Soricidae; genus Crocidura; species Crocidura indochinensis. Next base: position 76,407 of record PVKC010000164.1, on the reverse strand, counting down.
AAAACAAAGTGCATTAGATAAATTTTAAATGGTAACTAAAAATCAAAATGCAGACTCATTCTTGAGAACTGTATTTTGTAGTTATCAACAATTCATCAATTCTATGAGAGGCACATGAGTACCAAAGACTCCTTATGACTTGTCTATTGAGACTTTTAATAAAATAAAAAAAAAATAATTTGCTGATTTTATTATAATTTTGTTATGCTTATAATAATATTGATTCTTATAGCTTTCTTGTCTTCAGACATTGAGCCTATTAGTATTTCTAAATATCTTAAATATTTAGAATTTTAAATATTTTTACCAAAATAACCTTGCATTACTATTTAAATTTTAGATATTTATCATTAAAAATCAACAAGTTAAAGCAAAATATTGTTATAAAATTAGAGTCAGTTTCTAGAATACATCAAAAATACATGTTCACCAAGAATATAAAGTAATTAAAATTACTAAAAAGAGAAAAAATATGTATATGGAAATATACCAAAAATATTTAAATGATCAAAATATTTATATAGTAAAAACTGTAAGTTGCTGTAAAATGATATAGATAATGATCGTAGGTGGAAAGATATTCCATGTTTAAGGATGAGAATCATTATTACTATTATAAATGTTTTACGCAGAGTTTACATTTAGTCAATGAAAGACCTATAAAAGTCCAATGAAATTTTTTTTTTTTGTAGTTTTTGGGTCACACCCGGCAGTGCTCAGGGGTTACTCCTGGCTCCATGCTCAGAAATTGCTCCTGGCAGGCACGGGGGACCATATGGGGCACCGGGATTCGAACCGATGACCTTTTGCATGAAAGGCAAACGTCTTACCTCCATGCTATCTCCCAGGCCCCCCAATGAAATTTTTTTAAAGAAATAGAGCATTTCAGAAATTCATTTCAATTCCAAATAAAAAAAGCCAGGTTTTCAAAACAACTCTAGAATAAATAAGAAGAATGGAAACATCAAATTAACCACTGAATTGTGAAGCAAAGCAAAGAGCGCGAGTATCTCTGGCTCTGCCTTTAGTTGGTGGATCAGTTGGATCAGTTCACCTCTATTGACATGCCATCACAAGCTCTGTACCATTCCTACGGATATACCCTAGGAACACAAAAGCATAATACAAAAGTGCCATATGCACAACTATGTACATTGCAGCTCTATACAACAGCCAGAATCTGGAAACAACCCAGATGCCAAATACAGATGGCTAAAGAATCTGTGGTACATATACACAATAGAATACTATGCAGGAAAAATGCAGGAAAAATACTATCAGGAAAAATGAAGTCATGAAATTTTCCTATAAATGTATGGAAATGGAAACTATTGTGCTGAGTGAAATGAGTCAGAGGGAGAGAGATAAACACATAATAGTCTCACTCATGTGTGGATTTAAGAAAAATAGACAGTATGCTAACAATACTCAGAGACAATTGAGATGAGTTTTGAAAAGAACAGCCCATGATATGAAGCTTACACAAAGACTGGTGAGTGCTTTCAGAGAAATAACTAACTACACTAACATGATCATTATCATGATAATGGTAGCAAGTGAGAGAAGTAGAATGCCTGTCTCAAAAACAGGCAGGGAGTGGTAGAGGTGGGAAATGGAAGGCATTGGTGGAGAGGTTATAATGCTGAAGGAGGGTGTACATTTCTATGATTGGCCCAACTACAAACATGTTTGTAATCATGATGCTTAAATAAACATATTAATAAAATAAAAAATAAACACAATTGTTTTGTCAATTAAAATTATCCACTGTAAACTCTATTACAAAACAAAAATAGAAAACATAATAGACATTCAGATTACTGGACCATACTTGAACACCCAGAATTAAATCCTCAAGCAGATGTACACTTAATTTACAATTAAGGAGTAAAGTGAAAAAATGGGAAAAAGAAGCCTCTTCAAGAAATTATATTGGAAATAATAAGTAAACATATGAAAAAAGACAAAATATATATCTATTGCACCATCTAAACATCTTACTTGAAATTGATTAAAGACAGAATCCTAAACTATAAATACAATGAACAATGCTATCAGAGAAGTTCAAAACAAAATAGTAATGATAGCACCTCACTGTTTGGCTTACATTAGAAATGTCAAAAATAAATGTTAGGAGATATATAAAAATATCAATTTATTGTGATGTTAGACATTACTTACTTTTGTAGGGAAAAATAATATGGAGTTTATATGTAGATAGATTAGTTGAATTTAACTTACCTTGAATTTGGGATGGGCATAGTAAACCATACAAACACAATGGTGGGGGACATTGAATGAGGAAGTGGTGTTTAAACACTGTATACAAATTATCCAGTCGTTAACTCTTATAAATAATAGTGCTTCAAATAAAATACTTTAAAATCAATTATAAATGTTCATTGTATTTAAAAGTAACTATATTTCTCAAATAAAGCAACTCATCTTCTAAACATCTAACCAATGAATACAACTATACTTAACGAGTGCAAAGCCAGGAGAATTCCCTTTGCATCAGCAAGTGTGGTTCCCAAACAAAATGAAGCAAAAATTCTTTTTCTTCCTCTTCATGTATTTTATCTACTATTATTATTCTTTATATAAATGTGGATAATGTTATTTTATCTGGAAGAATATGTTGGAAGATTATGTTCCCAGTTTTCTGCATCATACAGATTAAATATAAAATATGTTAATTTTGAATGTAGCATGTTAGAAGAATCAATTTATTATTCAACTCAGCAATATTTAATAAACATGTACATGTGTGAGCCCAGTATTTTTGTATCCTAAAATTCAAGTGTTAATTACAGAAAGGCAGAGAGCTGTGAAAATATTTCTCTCCTATGATCAAGTTCTCTTCACATCGCTGATTTATTTATAAAGTTAAAAAGAATTTGAAATCCTTATCAGATGGGAATCAACAGGATGTAGTTACAGCTAAAAACAAGCAAAATAATTTATAATGCATTGTTTCAAGGACGCATTTGAATGGAACAAAGGTAATCTTCCCTAAGATTTATACTTCTCTGATTTATTTTGTAAATTGAATTCTAAGCTGCTTAGCATATGAAAAGAATATTCTTCATATGCTTTTCACAGAATATAGTGGTTTGATTTAACATATGAACTTCTTTTGTAGCTAAACTTAAGTGTCTAAAATCCTTTCTCAGGGTATTTTTTCATAAGGGTACTATAACAAAGGTAAAAATTCAAGGCATATGCAAAAATTTCAGTTAAATCTAAATCTTTCCTTCTAACTTTAGAACTTTTAAAGGAGCTGAAAAGTTGCAAAGGGAACTATGATCTAAAAGTCCAAAGTTTTTGAATCAGATAGTTTTGTCCACTTAGACCCTGACTAGCTCTATACTTAGATTTCTCTCTCAGAATAGAGAAATCAGTACTATAGATAGAAAATTACATAAGTAGGTAAGTAGAGATATTTTTGAACAAACCAATACAATAAAAAGCATAAAATATAAGCTATATTTGTTCAAATATAAATATTTAAGATACATTCATAGATCAATATGTATAATAATGCATAAAATTATTTGCATATCCTATACCTATGACAGTACTTCTACCTATATAAGCAAATAAATAATATATAATTAGATATGTCAACACATAGCAGATTGTAAAATAGTATAAATTAATTAAAATTTTATTTTATTTGTCTGTACTATTATAATGATTAATATTATTGTTTTATTATAAATATTAGTCAAATAACTTTTCTTTGTTTTAGGGCTACACTCAGGTGATACTCTGGCTAATTCTCACTCTTTGCTCCTATGTGACTCCAGATGTTGATCAATGGAACATTTTCTATGCCAGAGAATAAAGAGAAATTGGATGTATTCAGGGAAAATACCTTACCCCAATACTATGTCTATGCCCTTAAAATAACTCATTTTACTTGTTTGTTTGTTTGTTTGTTTGGGGGCCACACCAGTAGGAGTTCAGGGGTTCAGGGTCCTAGGTCTGCACTCAGAAATCTCTCCTGGCAGGCTCTGGGAACATATGGCATGCTGGATACGGAACCTGGGTCAATCCCAGGTCGTCTGCGTACAAGGTAAATAACCTACTGCTGTATTATCAATCTAGCCCCAAATAACTCTCTTTTATTGACTGACTTTAATTCTAATTGCTTAGAATTTTTCTTTGCACAAGTAATTTTATTTTGATGAGAATTCTTATTTTAAGAAAATAACTGTATTCTAAAGTATTATTAAAATTCAAGTCAAGCACTAAACTATCAAGAAATAGTTCAATTATAATCTTTGCTGAAAATATACTATTGAAGGTAAGGGAAAATTGGAAGAAGTAATTATAGTAGTTGTTGGAATAAATAACAGTAAAAGCAAATGAAAAGAAACAGATAAATACTGATTTTAAGAAATATTGTAGAAAACAACACATTTTCCTAAATGCTATTTTTAGTATTTCAAAATAGCTCTGATTTGAACTAAAATTTTGTAAATAGTAGAGACAAATCTAATACATGTACAAAATTAATCTAGTTAGTTTAACAAGTGCATAAATTTACATATATGCAGATTTTTGGGGTTGGAGGTAGGAATTTCCTCTTGGTTAAATGGAGCAACCAAAAAGATGATCACTTATTAAAAATAAGTAATTTTTCTTACCAAATTTTTGGTTGTTTTATGGGAAAAATTTTAATTATAAAAATAAATGTATAATACATAAATATGTAAATTTTGCTTGTTCAATGTTTAAACCATTTCTACACTTTAGAGAGTTGAAACACTGTGAAAATGTGTGAGTGTAAACATATATGAATGTAAGAATCATTCTGTAGCCATTGTCAATTAATATTCTATCTTATAGAAGGATAACATGATAAGAACAGTCTTGTACTTTAGAAAGATTCTGTCTCTTAAGACAGGAAAACGTTTTTTTAGATGGATTTAAATATTTTTGAAATTATAAAATAATTTACCTCTGCACTTAGCATCAATGAAAGTATGTTTCCATATTTTGTTCCATGTGTAGGGCATGCAATTGATATCTCTAAATTAGAATAAAAATCTACAATTTTTTTTTTTGAAATTTAGTTAAGTACATATTCACCATTGTCCATTTCATTCTCCCTTGAGTTAATTTCAGTGCTATCAAGTTCATTTCAAAGTTAAGGTTTGAAGTGTGCTAACATGAAATTGTTCTAATACAAAACTAATTCTGGGCATTGCTCATTTCTCACCAAGTTTTACAAGTTTTTCTTAATTCTAACAAACTGCTTATTGCTTTTCTTTGAGGTTACTAAAGAAATATAGGCAAGAGATTATCAATGACTACATTTATGTGTGTTTTTTTAAAGATATATAATTTAGAAACTTATTTTTAGCTTTCTGGTTAGGGGGAAGGGTGAGCACACTTATTTTTTTTTTTTAATAATCCAAGGATGAGTATCATTGGTTAACGTGTGTGTCTATGTGTGTGTCTGTGTGTGTGACTGTGTGTGTATGTGTGGGTGGGGGGCAGAGAATAAAGGGCAAAATTTGGGAAGGTACTAAGGAAATGTGCAAATACTAGATTAAAAAAATAAAAAAGAAATGCTTTTAATTCATGTTTCTTCTATTTTGGAATGTCATGCCCATTGGGAAGACTGCAGATTAGAGGAATAATGTCTTACTCCTGAAGTTAGGAGAGTCATTATTGTTTGGTGCTGGCATTTTGGTATCAACTCGGACTTCAAAATCTCTAGGTCTGGGGTCTCAAACTCGCGGCCTGGGCCGTTTGCGGCCCTCCGTACAACATTTTGTGGCGGCCGGCCTTCAAATATCTAAGTATTCGCGATTAATCGCTTACAGAATAATCGCAATAAAAATCGCATTAATAAGAAAAAAAATCGCATTAAACGTTCCCATACCCCAGCAGTTCCATTCGGGGTATGCAAATGTTTAATGCGATTTTTTTACGATTTTTTTCTTACTAATGCGATTTTTTTTATTGTGAATATTCGGTAAGCGAAATACCTTATGCTGCCCTGCTTCACCCCAACTTTGCCTCTTGCGGCCCCCAGATAAATTGAGTTTGAGACCCCTTCTCTAGATGCTATGAAGTGAGGCTCCAGCAGGGTGAAGAATTTGGGGACTGAGGCTACACATTCTGAAGCTGTGCTTTATAAGTCCCCAAAGGGGAGAATGGCGGGACAGGGCCTAAAGCCCATGTAGGGATAGAACTAAGCACGGGAATCAGTGACCCCACTCTGGGCTGCAGAGAATTGATGCCAGCCTCTGCGGGAGAGTGGCAGTCCACCAAAAAGGACCCCAAGAAAGAAAATAGCATGAGAATAAGGACAGGGGCAAGTGGTGAGAGGCCAAGTGAAGATGCTATTTGTTCTCTTAGGACAGTGGTCGGCAACCTTTTTTTTTTTTTTTTTTTTTTTTTTTGGTTTTTGGGCCACACCCGGCTACGCTCAGGGGTTACTCCTGGCTATTCGCTCAGAAGTCGCTCCTGGCAGGCACGGGGGACCATATGTTCAACTGAGCCAAATCTCTCCAAAACCAATATTGAAATTTATTTTGAGAGCCACTTTTTTTGTTTGTTTGTTTTTGTTTTGTTTTGTTTTGTTTTGTTTTGTTTTGTTTTGTTTTGTTTTGGCAGCGCTCAGTGGTTACTCCTGGCTCTATGCTCAGAAATCGCTCCTGGCAGTCTCAGGGGACCATATGGGATGCCAGGTTTCAAACCACCGACCTTCTGCATGAGAGGCAAACGCTATCTCTCCAGCCCCGAGAGCCACATTTTTATTTATTTTTTTTTTTTGGTTTTTGGGCCACACCCGGTGACGCTCAGGGGTTACTCCTGGCTATTCGCTCAGAAGGCGCTCCTGGCAGACACAGGGGACCATATGGGGAACCGGGGGATCGAACAGCAGTTCGTCCAAGGTTAGCGCAGGCAAGGCAGGCACCTTACCTCCAGTGCCACCGCCTGGCCCCCGAGAGCCACATTTTTAAAACCGAAAATACATAGGATAGTACATTGTTTTTAGTTTCAAAAAGTTTTTATTGAAAATATTCTGCATGCAAGTATTAACATAGGTCGGGAGGATACAAATAACACAACTAATAAAACAAAAACTTTAGAACAATATTATTTATCGATAATGTTAACTTCCATAAAATTTGCCTTACAATGCAAAGAAAATTACATCCTGACATTGACTGACAAAGTCACAACACTAATGTGAACATTGGCCTTGCATTTCCTTGGATAGATTGAGTTAAGTCAGGTTTGTATATTGTTTTTAATTTTGGGCATGATTCCAGGTTCTCATCGATGAGATGATTTCTCAATTTACTCTTGATAAGATTCATGCTTGAAAATGATTGTTTGCATAAATATGTAGACCCGAACAAGGAAAGAACAACAAACACTAGCTTTTACTTAGTTGATTATATGATTCAGGAATACTATTTCAGGTGTTAAAAAACAACATATCTTCCTTCTCCAGGTCTTCCAAAGCAGACCACTTGTGCTGTGAACTAAGTTCACATTTGTGTTTCTCCAATCTTTCTAAATTAGCACAAAGACGTTCAAATTTTGAGCTCCACAGTTCTTTTTTTTTTTTTTTTTGGTTTTTGGGTCACACCTGGCAGTGCTCAGGGGTTACTCCTGGCTCCATGCTCAGAAATTGCTCCTGGCAGGCATGGGGGACCATATGGGGCACCGGGATTCGAACCGATGACCTTTTGCATGAAAGGCAACCGCCTTACCACCATGCTATCTCTCGGCCCCCCCTTTTTTTTTTAATCCAACAATTGCATTTCAAAGTTGCTAATGTCGATATTATAGGGAGAGAAATTTAATTCTGTCACAGTGGCAACATCAGCAAAGACCAATATCGCTTTGCTGTTTCTGAAATCCTGAAAACTCTTGAGAAAAGCTTCCTCATATTTAAAAGTGCTGTTTTAAAATAGGTAATGTCAGTATCAGAATTATTTTTTTGGCGATGTTTCAACAGGCTTGAAAGGTGAATCAAAGTTTCTCTGTCAAAATCTTGAGCAAAAACAGATAATTTGTTTTCAAACGAAATAACTTCTTTTCCTAACATTGAAAAAATTGTGTTTCCTTTCCCCTGTAGTTTATGACTAAGCTCATTTAGATGTGAAGTAACATCCACCATGAAATACAGTTTTTGAATCCACTGATCATTTGTTAATTCTGAATAGTGAACACCCTCGAGGAAAAATGCTTTGATTTCTGATAATAAGTAAGCAAAACATTTCAAAATGTTTCCTTTTATAAACAAAATGTACTGAAAATTTGAAACCCTACAATATGGAGATGAAACAGGTAAAAGAGAAAAACCTTTTAATAATCTTTAAAACTAAGGACAGTATTCCAGAGAAAAGTAGTGATTGCACTGAAAGGAAAAAATTCTATTGACACTTTAGTGTGTGCTGCAAGAAACCAAACTAAAGTACACACAAAAACAAAATCAACAGTTTGTTAAAGGCATATGATATATCACAAATGAATTATGATAGAGTGCCTGAAACATTTAAAAAATAATTTCTTATTTAAGCATATTTGTTACAAAATTATTCATACTTGAGTTTCATTCATAGAATCTACACCACACTCACCAGTGCACTTTCCCCACCACCAATGTCCCTTGTTTCCTTCCCTTTCACCCTCCCCTACCTATGTCAGGGGCAGACATTTTGCTTTTTTTCTCTCTATCTATCTTTTCCTTTATGACACCGAGGTATGCAAATTTTCCTTTATGACACCATGGATTGCATTATTGATAATAAAAGGGTACCATGCATGTCACTTATCCATTTTCAGCATGCAGTTCTTGTCCAGAGTGATATGTTCCAACTTGATATGTCATAATGTACCCTTCTCTATTCTAACTGAACTCACCACTTTTTATGGCAAGCTTCCTATCAGGGACTAGTCCTCTTGCCCTACATTACTATTTTCTCTAGATATTATTACCATATTATCATTTACTATTCTTATATGCCACAAATGATTATTCTGTGTCTACACCTCTTCTTCTGACTCTTTTCACTCAAAATAATAATCTGATGTGTTGATGTATGTACAGATGGTGCATTGTACATGGCTTAGTGTTTTTGTGTAGTCACAAGAAACAGAAGTTGCACACCTGTATCTTGTATCCACTTATTGTATGATAGGCTGGATTCATAAAAACTCCCTGCTGAACTAAACTCAATGACAGATGACATAGTAAAGATAATTTGTGAAATTCACAGTTGTGATCAAATCCAGGCTATTCAACACCCTGGTGAGAGTATGGAGGCCCACTACTATTATCTTCTCCATGAAGAAGTAAAGTGGCTGTTCAGGGGAAGGGTGCTCTCTCACCTTCTTGGCAAGAGGGAAGAAGTAGTGCAGTTCCTGTGAGAGCAGAACTCTGACTTTGTACAGCCCCACTTGGACAAAGAATGGGTAGCTAAGCTTGTGCATTTGACAGACATTGTTCATTTTCTCTATGAATTTAATATTTCTCTGCAGGGGATTTTCACAAGTAGTTTTTACAGTGAGACATACGATGGATGTGTTCAAAAAAGAATCTAATTCTGGTATAGTGTGTCTGAGAAGGAGATATTGAAATGTTTCCACTCTTGCAAAAAATTTCTGATTGGCACTTATATTATGCAGAAAGTCATAATCAATATGAAAAACGACATTTAAGGACATTAGCTCATAACTTTAATCATGAATACTCTGAACGTGAGAATCCATGGAAAAGAAAACTCTGGGTTCATGGAAGATACCCACTCTTGTGCAAAATAAAATATGTGTTTTAAGATCACTCCAGGCACTGTATTTCTAAACCCCACCCAAATTGGTCTGAAGAAACAGGGTAGCAGGAAACAAATAATAAACCAAGATAGCCAGGAAAGGATGATCATGGAGTCCATGGTCTTTTACCTTGTGCTCTCAAAAGCTAGAACACCTCTTTATTAAAACCAATTCCCAATACCAGGAGACTTCAAGTCAAGAGAGAGAGAGAGAGAGAGAGAGAGAGAGAGAGAGAGAGAGAGAGAGAGAGAGAGA